>CAUZXS010005343.1:0-14669 GCA_963585895.1 Sepioteuthis lessoniana | reverse complement strand
CACATACTTATATATATATATATATATATATATATATATATACTTATATATATATATGTAACATATTGACCCCGGCCAAGCTGTGAAAATAGTAAATGCACTTGTGTAATTAACAGGTGCATTGGGTCGAGGAATATTAGGATATAACGTTGATCATGTACGGATATAATGAGTGCAATTTGTCATGCCCACAAGAAGAAGGTTGGCATCGAATTATTATATAACCCACGTAAAGACACGAAGTCAGTCAATTGGACATAAGATGCAGTATAGAAAACCAACAAAACCAAGGGGGCACTCGGGACCCCCAGATTGAGCAGTTTGAGAACAGACCATTTGGAGCGAAGATGCTGGAATGAGGAACATTAGATAATAATTAGCCGAGCAAGTGTTACATAGGGAGAAGGTCACCATCTAAGTAATACTTTTTTTTTGCTGTTGTTCAAGTAATTTCTTTTTGTGTTTATTTCCATCTTTTGTCCTGGAGAATTAATTTGTAAAATGTGTGTGTGTGAGAGTGATGGAGATGAACGTGAAGAAAAATTTCACATGTGAAATTTTGAAAAATAAGTGATGATTGTTGCATATTGACCTCCGACCTGGCCGGGCTGTTAAAATAGGAAATGCACCTGTATAAATAACAGGTGCATCCAGTCAAGTAATATCAGAATACTAACTCGACCGTGGATGGGTTCAATGAGTGCGATTTGTGATGCCCACAAGAAGAAGGTGGGCGTCAAACTATTATATAACTCGGTGCACAGGAAGTTCAATCAGTTGGAGATAAGTTGTGGTAGAGAAAACCAGCACCCAGCAGAGTGGGCCCCCAGTTCCCTAGTTGAGCAGCCCAGGAAAATGGAAAGAAACACTGCTGTGGCCATAAGAGTGGGGGTCAATATGTTGCAGTTCTGTTCGGTCTCCAACTCCCTCTCACATACAACCCTTTCAAATAAAGTGAGAGGTATATTTTTCTAAAGAACTGTGTCACTCGTCTTTATTGTGTTGTTGTTATGACTCTGCATGCATATGTGTTTGCATAGTTGGTTATGGCTATCCAACAAAATCTCCAATTAAGCAAATAATTTTTAATTAAAAAAAAATCAATCAATAAAAATTTAAAAAAACAACAATGAACAATGTTATTGCTTAAGTTCATTATTTTATCTGTTCTTCATACCTAATTGATATTGATCTATTTATGTCAGATTAAAATTAACTTTAGTTGTCACCATATCACTCTTGCATAATGACTCAACAATATCATCATCTGGTTTAAGGAAACATTCATAGTTCTATCTAATGCTTTTTCAAACCTTTCAAAAGAAAACAATATTTGTAATTATTCACAATGAAGATGGCCAAATATTAACATCTGTTTAACTTCCTGAAAGTTTGTATTTTTACCTACTTTACTTTTGGTACAATGCAAATGTAAAATTTATTAAGAACTTCCTTATGAAGGACATGTAGAATGTGGGATTAAAAAAATCTTTTTTCAGTATTTAAATTGTGTATTCTATCATACAAATGATTACATTATAGATTGATATAGTCATGGGATATTAAACAAAAATAAGTTATTTTATAAGATACTAACTTGGTAAACCTGTACACAAAAATAGTTTCTCTTAACATTTTAACAATGAAACATTAAACTTGGCCAAATAAACAAAAATTGAACCATTAAACAGTAGCAACAATTAAAAGAAGCAGAGAAACCAGTTTTATTCAAAACTTTTTTCTTTTTTTCTTTTTTTTTTTTCCAGCTGGAAGGGAGAAAAAGCATTTATCCCCAGCTAAAATTATTTGAGAACCAAAATATTAATATTTCCAGAAATTAAAATAAATACCAAATATGGCAAACCAGAATTTTGCCAAGACTTATTAATTTTTCTTAGATTTAGATCAATTCAACTGTCCCCAAATAATTCTGAGGCTAATATTGTGATTGAAGAGGAACACAGAACTTGAACTCAAATCTAAAAAAAATATTCATAGAGAAAATTAGCTACTTTCATTGAGACATGAAAGATACAGCAACTCATTAGCCAATCAGATTATATGTTGTTTAATTGAAACATAACCTTCAGTCCAATAGATATTTATACATTTTATGCCCAATATAATTTTTTATATCAAATAACCCACATATGGGATATTTAGATTTATTGATTAAAGAATAAGTTAAAATTAATTTGAAGGTTCATTAAGTTTAAAAAGTATCTAAATATTGCAATTTATGTTTTTAAACTTGCACAATATCAATACGAAAAACAAATTCATATTTTCAATAAAAAACAAAAATACATAAGATATCTTATCACATGGCATGGCTAGTTGTGGAGATAGAAATATGTTTGAACATGTATTAAGCAGTAGATAAAATCTTAAAATGTGTTTATTGTTAATTTGCTTTGTGATAGAATTGAGCATGAGCAATCATTAATATTGTATTTGTTGATTAGTTGTGTTTTATGGCACATCAATCACTGAAGATTATTTAATGCAAAATTTTGTTTATACATCATATTTTAAGTGAATACTTCAAAGGTAACATTTTTTAAACAAACCAGAGCTGATTTGTTAGCACAGTTTCAAGCATTGCAATCTAACACTGATAATTCTATTTGTCCACAATTTAATAGTTTCAAGTATAGTAAGTGATTAAACAGTTCTATTTGACTCATAGACAGGACCCTAACAGGTACTACCACTCCAAGTCAGAGTGTACCTGGGAGTAATGGCAACAAAGAGGTACTCCTCATTCAAAGCTTCAGGAGTTTAGCCTCACCATCAGATGCTTTACTGTCATATCCAGGACACTTGTTGCAGAGATGCAGTCAGTGTATTCTTCAATACCCCTAGCCAACTAGACCATATTGTGTTTGTGTTATTTTAAGACAGCTAAATTTACTTCCTTTTGATATCAGTTTCATTATTTTATCTGGTCAAAAACTTGTTTTATAGAATTGGAGATATAATTCATTAAGCAAATCCACTAGTATTTATTATCACTCACAATCCTCCTTATAAAAATCTATGAGTAAAGATAAAAACAATATGAGAAGTAGTTTAAAATAAAGATAGATCAAATTAATAATTAAAGCTAAAAGCATAATAGAATAATCGAGTAGAGAGCAAAAAAAAAAGAAAAAAAAAGCTAGGAACAAGTTTGCACTTTTATCTCTTATCTATAAACAAGATGCATTGTAAGAGTACACTGTTAAATAATTATAAGTTATATTATCTTGAATTTCATAATTAAATGAAGCATTGTCAATTATTATTAATCAGAGACTCATTCTACAGCCATTAGTTAATAGTGCAGATTGGAAAAAAAGAATAAGCTTTAGTTTGAGACTCCAACTTGTATATCATTTTCCTTAAGAAGCTGGTCTTCTTGCAATAGTTGCAGATGGTCAAAATCTAATCTTATAGCCTTATTCTTTATTCAAATTCCTGATATTGCCATATCTGATTTTTTCTTCTTTTTTTATACATTCACTGGTAATATTAGTAGTAATATTATCGTGAACTTTATTATAAGTCAAAACATTTTCACTTATTAAATTTTCAACTAGTATCTTTTTCAGTCTAATTTCAGTTGCTTTTCATCCTAATTAGTCAGATCATTATTCTACTGCTATAAACAGTATGGATAGGAAATAAATCATAAATTACTGTGTATCCTGAACATCCAATTTAAGCCTTAGAATTGATCAAAAGATAGAAATTCTAGGTTGATTTGAACAATTTAGAACTAAGAAGAGTAAGCCTATATAAAATGTTTACCGAATCAGAGCGATGTCAGATGAATGTCGCTTTTTCTCAGATTCAGGAATTGGGTGCCATGAAAATAAAAGACTCCAATCAAAGCCACCCACAAAGGAAGTGCTTGTTGTGCCATATGACATTGTCATATAATTAATCATGTCAATTATTGGACATAGTACTGCCTGATGACTCTTCTTAATACGAGCAAGTAATGGTTCTAGCCTGTAAAATAATTTTTAGTAATGAGAAAGCACTTCCAATTCTGCTTCCATATAAGAGAACAACAAAAAATATAAAAAATTTGGTAAATTTAGAGAAATTCTAAGGAATGATTATAACAGATCTCAATAGTTTTAATTCAGATGGTTATATTTTGTGATTTAGCTGGACAATATCAATTTCCACACAAAATTAAAATATGTAACATTTTCAACTGTACATGTTAATTATAGAATAATAAAGACATGCTGATCCATTAATCACTGAATCAAAGTATAATTTGAAACAATATTTTCTTTAATCACATGCTTCTCTCCAATTGTAAGTGATTTTTCCAGTGACTAAATAAAAAAGAAATGGGATGACTGTTCCAGCTTGATTTTTTCCTCTTTGTACACATATCCTGGGCATAGATTATTGTGGTTACTTTTTCTTATGAAGATCAACTTTAAATAAGTTGTATAAAAGAATTAATACACATTCAATAAAACTTTTCAAAATTACATGGTATAAATAGTTACATATTATTTCACATTGGATAACCTGTAGTTGACACTCAAACCAAATGAAAACGCAGATTTCAAATGCTGATTTTCTAGGCACAAATCTTCTCTACTTAGAATATTACAAGTACTCCTACATTTCTTCGAATTTAGCTTTGCGTCAGACTAAGCTAATATCTAAACTAAAAAATACTAAAAGATAAATAGTAATTTTTTTAATTTAAAATAAATTCCAAAGCAAAGAGAAAAATCAATAAATTAACCCTAGAATACTACTTTACATTTAAGCTGAAGACAAAACTTTACTATTATGTAGCAAAAAAAATTTAATTACAAAAAAATGATAATAATAATAATAATAATAATAATAATAATAAATAAAAAACAAAACAATTTGGTAATTAATGAATTATTTGGAATTTGTCTAAAAAGGGAAAAAAAGGAATCTTTGGCATAAATTCAGAGAGGACATTTTTCTTTAATAAGCTTTATAATACTTTTCATATTAAGAATTGAAATGAGCCATATGATCAGGACTCTAATTTTGATTAATATCAAATTATAACAGAGAAATTTGAATATTTTAAGACATTAATTCATACACAGAAAATTTTTTAATTATTTTATTTTATATATTAATTTATGATTAGAAATTAGAAATCAAACCAACTACATTAAAACAGTGATGGTGCATAGTCTGAAATAAAAAAAAGAAAGATTACAGAAAATAAAATCTTAGTAACTTATTTTATATTAACAGCCTGAAAATTAAAAAAAAAGCATTATTGAATCCTTTTTTATTAAAAAGGAGAAAAAACAAAAGAAAAAAATTGGTGTTATTTTCTTTTTAAGTGTGTATATATATATATATATATATATATATATATTCATATTACCAATTCCCTCTCTGCTCCCTTACATCTTTCATCATGTCTTCAAATGTCAATTGTACCTGTAGAAAAGAGAAACCTGTAGTACACTGAATACTGGGAGTGGTTAGGGTTAGAGTTAGAAGGTACAAAACCATTGGGTGCAACAGGCTGGAAGTGTAGGCATCAAGCAAAAAGTAGTGAAGGTAAGCAAGTGATTAATTCAACATGTAAATGTGCAACAAGCACCCAGTCTATTAACAATGAGGTTACCTAATCAGATCTATTTCAGATTTTCGCCTTTTTTGCTCATGGTCTGGGATGGGCCGCCAAGTGAAATGAAGACTCCACCAGAACCCCCCAACAGAAAAGCTCCCTGTTGCGCCATAATTCAGGGTTTCTTGATCAATGTTGTCAATCTCAGGACAAAGAGCTGCTTTTGGATCCTCTTTTATACGTGCCAGAAGAGGCTCAAGCCTGTGAAATAGAGAGGTGTATTGAAAGGTGTGATAGAGTTCTATAATAGGAGCCAGTTACTGTTTACTGCTTTATTTTTTCAAACAACTAAAGGAGTATACTTTTTAAGAATTGGTTTTTAAACTATACACTTCTGAATAGATAAGTTTTCACAAACACTTACAATAAATATATGACCAGAAAATGGGGGAAACCCTATTAAAAGTTAATGTGTTATGTTTTACCTTTACATAGAAATTACCTTCTCATCCTCAGCAGAAGCGTTAGGAGTGACACTTTGATCTTAAGCAGATACAGATACCACTCTCTGATTTGAGGTAGAAATGTTGATCCATACATGAACAATCCAGTTATCTTTTATAATACAGTTTAAACCTTTTCAAAAAGCATTATTTAAAAATCAACAGTTGGATTTTTTGTTTTGTCTTTTTTTATTCTATCATATTTTTTAGCAAATTAAATCTAAATCATTAAAGCTAATATAGAAAAAAATTTCTGTTAAAAATTTCAGTTATTTATAAAGTTAAACAATACATTTTACCATTCATTTGGAAAATATTGATCTTTCTGATCATGATTAATATTGCTGTACAATCTTATGATTGAACAATCTATATTTTTTTTATTCATCTTATGTAAATGATGAATCGAAAAGATACATCATCATCATCAAGACATGCCGCCAGCATGGATATCCTTGACCATCTCTTGCCACTTTTCCCTATCGTTCATCACCTCCGGCAGGTCTTCTGGGTTACATCCTGTGTCCTCACATAGCTGCTGTATGTAAGTTCGGGCTGGTCGTCCTGCTTTTGCTTGGCCATATGTGGGGGTCCATAGTAGTACGTCACTAACGAGCTCGTCGTTGCTTCTCCAGCAGTGTCCAGCGTGTCTGGCTCGTCTGACCTGTATAGTTTTCGTGATGGGAGGTAGGTGGCCGTACAGTTGGCGTCTCGTGGGGTGTTGTCACCAGGACTTGTTCAGTATTGCTCTCAACATTCTTGTGTAGTTGCCGTCAAGTTTCTTCTCCAGCCGTTTGGTTAGCGTCCATGTAGTGCATCCATATAGCAGTATCGATACAACTGCTGCCTGGAAGAAACTGCGCTTCATTTCATCGGTCAGGTCTGATTTCCATATTATTGAGAGCCTATCTATAGCCGTCCATGCTTTCGTCAGCCGTGTGTCTATGTCGTTTTCTGTTGATGAGACGCTACTTCCTAGGTAGGTGAATTTGTCCACTAGCCTCAGAGAGGCTCCGTCTAGAGTGGTAATGTTGCCCGTTTGGTTGTAACACATATATTCAGTTTTGTGCGCATTGACATGGAGGCCAATGCCTGCTGCAGCTCATTCCAAGCTATGCAGTAGTGTCTCTGCTTGATTAGGCGTATTCGCCAGTAACGCTAAGTCATCAGCGTAGTCGGCATCTGTGATTGTTTTTGCGGGGTACCTTTTGCTTCTTTTCTTAGTCAGCTCGAAGCCATTTTCTCTGATTTTGTCGATCGAAGTTCTAAGCACGTAGTCTAGACAGATGATAAAGAGGTGTGGGGCTAGCGTGTATCCTTGTAGTACTCCTGCAACAATGTCGAAGTATTCCGTGTCTCCATCTGGTGAACGTACCTTTACTTTTGTGTTTTTGTAGAGGATCATTATTGCTGCTATGGTTTCTTTTGGTAGGCCGTATGCTAGTAGGATTAGTTCCATTTTCTCTCTGTGGATGGAATCGAAGGCCTTGGTAAAGTCGACAAATAGTAATGTCGCCTGAAGGTTTTTTGCCCGGACGCCTTCAAGGATTCTACGGATGGTCAATATTTGTGAGGTTGTGGATCTATTTCTCCGGAAGCCATTTTGGTTTTTCCTAAGGATGTTGTCTATTTTGGGTTCTATGCGGTTTCGTAGAAGGGCATTGTAGATTTTGGCTGCTATGGATGTAAGCGTTATCCCTCGGTAGTTCTTGGCTAATCCGAGGTCGCCTTTTTTAGGGAAAGGAAGGATGCATCCCTTCATCCATCTTTCTATCCTATTTTGACTATAGACAGCATTGCATTGCCTGGAGCAGTATATCGTCGAATTTTCTAGTCTTCCACGCTTCTGGGGGGATCTCGTCTAGCCCTGCAGCTTTCCTATTTTTTTTATTTTTTTAAGAACCGAGTCGAGTTCTTCTTTGGTGAAAGGCCCTGGTTTAATGTCTAATTGCTTACTGATAATTCTGGTGATCGGTTCATCCGTTATTTTCGGTGGACTTCCTAGTAAATTTTTGAAATGCTGTTCCCACAGTTTTACTCTTTCTTGTTGGCTTGCAGCTTTCAATTTTGCTTTGGCTGTGGTCTTCCTTCTACTTACTTCGTTTATTGTTTGCCAGGCTATCCTGGATTGTCTATCTTCCACCGAGTCTCTAATCTTATCTATCTGATTTTGTATGTATTCTGCCTGTTCTTTTAGATATATTCCTGCTAATTGATATTGTGCTTTTTCTAGTTTTCAGGCATTTGTGTTTGTTGGGTTCTTCCGATAGCTTTTGGAGGCAGTTTTCACGAGTGCACGTTTTTCTCTAACCTCTGATGTTTCCCGAGGGACTCTATATTTAGTTCTAGGTTTTGTTGGGATACACTTTGATGCCGCTTCTAGGTGTGCTTCAACAAAGTTTTCATATTCATCATTTGGGGTAACTTTTTCTGTCTTCTCTTGTAGTGTTTCGAATCTGTTTCTTAATTCTAAAGCATATTTGTCTCTAATGTCTCTGTTGTTAAGTAGGGCCCAGTCATAGCGCCTAGTTGTCACTGTTCGTGTGGCGTTTTTTCGTAGGCTTAGAAAAAGATACATAAATAGGATTAAAATCTGACTTGCTATTGTTCTAACAATTGGAATTTTTTTTTTTTTTAATAGCTTTATTTCTTACAAAAAAAAAAAAAACAGGATTAAAATCTGACTTGCTATTGTTCTAACAATTGGAATTTTTTTTAATAGCTTTATTTCTTACAAAAAACATTTCAATTTTGGCTATATTGTAAATATTTTCAGATCATAAAACTAAAAACTAGTGACAAAGGAAGATGAATATTTTGTATAATATTTTAAAACAATTAGATAATTTCATAGAAAGATGATAAAATTATTGTATAGTAAGTTATAATAAGAGAAGGATAATAGAATTCAAAACCAGAAGCAACCAGACATTGTCTTCAACCATTTTCTGGCAGCTCCTGCTATGACATGAGTATCAAAACATAACTCCTTTATGCCCCTTCTTAGAATTACTTTTTCTGTTACTGTTGGGAAAGTTTTAATGCAATGTCCAAATATTTTCATTCAAATTACTTTCAACAATTTCAATAAATCTGTAACAATTAATCAACTTGCTTCAATTTCTATTCTAAATTCTGTTCAAAAACTCCATTGCAATAGAAAACTTAATATCTATTTTTAATATATAAACTTAAAACAGGAGATCATTTAAAAAATAATAGAAAAAAAAAATGATCTTTCAAAGTATTAGAAATCAGTTTGTGACTTAATTAAATACAAAACTCATCCCTAACTTAGTATCATATACAAACATAAAACTGAATTTTAAAAAATTCTGAATGTGTGTGATAAAAATGTAAGAATGAATTTAGAATAGAATAAAAGAAAACATTTTCCCTGCTTTATGTAAAAAAACAATATATTTCCAATCAGTCAATTATTTTGTTTCTTTATTTCTCAATTTTCAATCAAAAGTTTTTGTTCTTTTTGGTTTTCTTTTACAAATTGAATTGCTTCTTTTTTGTTCTAATTCATAATTCACAATAAATATCTGTTCTAATATATTAAATATTCTAAAATACAAATGTCTGTTTTGAAGACAAATACAACTGGAGCCAAATCACTTCTTTTATTGTGAGCCATGATTCTGAATTTTCTAAACTTTTAAAAAACTTTGTTTTCCCCATATTAACCATAGAATTGATAATACAAACAGCTGGTTCTTTATTATCATGCAGTATCAAAAATGATATACTTTGGTGGTTGCAATAATAATAAATATTAAAATATGACATGATAGCTATGTGCATGATTTACTAAACTGACATTGAATGAAAAAAAGAAAAGAAAAATACCCAAAGACACTAGGAGAGTGATTCACTCAAGTAAGAATGACCAGTGAATGAATATCTTAAGTGTTTGTTTATTCTGATAATGCTGAGTAAAGACTAAAAATTGCTTTGCAGCACTTGAAAAAGTTTAAATTTCACAATCATCTTTTGTCTGTGTCTTGGAGATATATAGTCTAGCCATATTTTTATGTTCAGCTTGGGGTGGGGGGTCAGAAGTGAGGAGGAGTTGGTTCTCCATATATTCAAGTAAGCATTTAAGGAAAGATCTCTCTGGCACAGAAGTTATTTGATTAAATATTACTAATTAGGTTTTATAAGTTTGAGATACAAATTAATTACACAGCATTATTGATTAGTTAGGATTAATAATCAAAACTAATTAATGATATGTAATTCTGACAAAAACAAAACTGTTTATATCAATAAATCTCAAAAATAAAATTGAATTTTAACATAAACCTAAATGTAAAAAAAATTACATGTCATAATAATCAGCTACACTTATAAAGTTTGATACAATTTCAATTAAAGTAAAGAAAAATGTAAAATTTGAGTGAATTAGACAAAAGGAAAGTCCATTCTTAAAATCCATAACAAAATTAGTGGCCAGAAATAATAGTCCCTCTCTTACAGAAAACTAATTTCACAATATTCACTTCCTTCACTTCTCAGAATTCTCAATTTTTTTATAAATTTAAAGCAACTTTCTTCACAAACCTTACAAGGAGGATGATATTTTCTTAAAAGTGGATCTGAGGGTAAATTTTCACTCACAGGATTGTTAACTGGAGCAGTCTCACTTGACTCTCAGGGTGGATCATCTGCAGGTGCTGGTATCATTTCAGAAAATTCAGATTTTTCAGGATCAACATTTACAGGTCTTTCACAGTAGGGGCTAAATGTTTAGCAGAGATAGTTTTCCTATCATCCAGGATATCAAATATAGATGTTATGTGGATTGGCATGAAGTAGTTTGACCTCATCTACTAAAGGATCAGTTTTGCTTGTCTTCTTAACAGAACCAGTCCCATTTAAGATAACCAAGATAAAACTGAAGTTTCCAAGAAAGAATTGGTATTCATAGGGGTAACATTTGTAGGAGTGCATAATAAAGATCTTATAGAATGAAAAGCTTTTGGTAATGCAAATTGCTAATGCTGAATGGGTATATTATGAGACTTATGAAATAATCCTGTGGTATCTTTCAAGCCAAGCATTGGTTTGTAAGGTATGGCTTGTAGTTTTACAGAAAGCAATCCCTTTACTGCGTAGAAAATAAAATTTGTTGTTCATAAAAGACATTTCTTGGTTAGGATGTATATACACCAGCAGGTCAAAAACAGAAAAACTGACAGGCACTGTGCATGAAAGGGAATCTTGAAATCTAGTCAACTATACTCAGAAATTACTAATTTAAGTTAGTCCTGAGGATGTGACGTCTAAACTAAAGGTTTAGCCTCTCATAAGCCTGAGTGACTTTAAGAACATTTTTCAGATGCATAACACAACAACATATAGCCGTTTTTTAGATTTCAGTAAATCAAACAACCTTGTTACCTCGGGATAACAAAAGGCTTCATGAAGGTTAGAAAGTAATACTAAATCTTGATTTAAGATACCACAGAGTATAAAAAAAATATCAGTGGGGATATTAAAACACTTAAATAGGATGTCAAGATCATAACTGTAGAACTTAAATTAACTTAAGACAGGAATCTGAATTTTATTCTAGTTAAATAAGTGGTACTATGTTGTCAAAAAAAAATATCCAGCTATGACTCTTCTTTCTGAGTAAAGTAATTATATATATAAATATATATACATACATACATATACACATACATACAAAAATATATATATATATATATATATATACATACAGACGTATATATATATATATATATACACAAATATATATATACATACTGTTGAAATACGAAGCACACTTGTAGTCAATAGCTAGGCTAAGAGCAACGTCTTTAGCAAGGCTAGAACATCTGATTGGCTATGTCTGTTCATAAATACCAACCCTATCAGTAGCATTAGTCTTGACTATGACTATGCTGGACCTCAGGTAAGTGTTGCTTGTTATAATTGTCACTGTTATTGTTGTTGTACATTGTTGCGTTCTACATCTCCCCTCCCCCCCCACGGGTGGGCCGGGTTGCTTGGGAGGTGTGTCTCTCCTTTATGCCTGGTTTGTTGTGTGGTAGCAACCTAGAGAGAGCTCGGGGAATCCTTGATGCTCGAAGTCGTGGGGATATGTGTGTGGTTTGTTGTTGGGGTCTGGTTGCTGTTCATGTGCTATTACAGGGAGACAATGGGGGATGTGTGACTGTGGCATTAGTTGACGGGATTCTTGGTCCTAGTGTCGCACTTGGTATCGGGGTTGGTGTAGGCTTGAGATTGCACTTTTTGAGGAAGCGACGGTTCCTAAGTGTAATTCTTCCGGAGCCATCAACCCTGATTTTGTATTGACGCTCAGGTAGAGCGGAGATTATCTTTCCTGTGGTGTTCCACCGGCGATTAAGCGGGTTTTGAATGGTGACAGTGTCACCGGCTTGTAATGGGCATAGGTTGTGCGTATGCCTGTTGTATCTTTCTACCAACTTAGCATTGCGTTTTTGAAGAATTAATTCGCGGCGTTGCGCTGCCGCTATCCATTCAGGATGTGGTTTGTAAAGGAATGGTTGCGACGGGATGGAATCCCGGAGCCGGCGGTGGAGTAGTAGTTGTGCCGGTGATAGGCCAATACCTTGGATTGGGGTATTTCTATACTGCAAGATGGCCCGAGCGGCCTTGTCATTGTCCAGGGAACCTTGAGTGTCTGTGTTCCCATTGACTATCCTCTTTGCGGTTTTTACTGCTAGCTCTGCACGGCCATTGGACTGGGGATATGCGACCGAGGATCGTCTGTGCTTTACGCCCCATGTCTGAAGGAATTCCTGGAATGCAGCAGAGGTGAATGGTTGGCCACCATTGCGCGGGATGTCTTTAATTATCTCATCGTACCTTCGTGTATAGGCGTCACCCGAAGCTACATACCCTTGGGGCATTCTGAGATACATGAAACGACCCCATTCTGTGATGAAGGTCGTGAGAGGTTGAGATTCTTCATCTAGGGGTATTGAATGGTAGCCATCCACCGCGTCCAGAACTGTTTTCTTTGTGTTTGGTGGTACCTGGAGTGAGAGTTGGAATGGGGAGCTAGTGTGGTGTGTCTCCCGCTTGCATTGGGAATTCAAATGTTGGTAGTCCACCGTCCTCCTTGGTTTCCCGTTTTTTTTTGCGGTGATCACCATGGTGCTACACCAATCAGTAGGGGTACCAATGGGTACGGGACTGATGATGCCTCTTTTGACATCTTCCCAAAGAGCTTCCTTTACCTGTTCCTTGTAGTGGTATGGTACTGGAATCGGGCTGTGTCTAGCTTTGGGGGTTGAGCCTTCCTTTAGGTGGATGTGGGCTGGAGGGCCGGACATGGCTGGAAATTTCCCGCTGCTATTAAATACCGTGGTGGCAAACCTTTCCAACAACCATTCCTTCAGTTTGGGCACGTTTTCGCTGGTTGGCGAGAATGGAGGAGTTTTAGGGTAGTTGGAGCTTGTTTTTGTTTTTTGTTCTTCAGAGAGGTCTACTTCAGAAAGACGTGGTCTTGAATAAGTAGCATCGCATTTTATTGGATCGATGAGCGAGGGTGGTGATGTCATGGGCTTAGGAAAGCAAGGGGGCAGTATACCCACATCCATGCATGCATCTTTGCTGAAGTACAGTATCTGTACATTTCTGCATATGTACAGTGCCTGTTTTGTGGTCTTTTTTCCCACTTTGAAGGCGACGGGTAGCCAGCCCTGGCATGTCAAGGAGAATCCTCCAACCGTGCGCACCTTCTTGCTTGAGGGGACCAAGTTCTTCTCTGATATTCCCATGTGTCTCAGATGCTTTGTCCGCCGAGGCATATTGTTGCACCACTGTCTGGGTAGATCCTTAGTTTGGTAGGACGAAAGAGGGAATGTCCTCGGCCCGTCTTGGATCTGGACACGGAGAGAATGGGATAAGTGTTGCTTCCACTTCCTCGCGGCTGATATGGTTGCCCGGTTTATAGGTGTTGGTTGCCGGGTCGAATACCATGTGGGCAATGAGAGCATCCATGACGGCTTCCTCGTCCTCTGGACTCCATACGGCCCTTGTCTTACTCTGCCCTTTGATTGACAGACTCCTTCAACGTGATTCTCTTTGCCACATGCTCTGCATGTTTGACCCCATGCAGGACACATCCGTGGTCGATCGCCTGACCCAGTCTTACCATGTTGGAAACTACCGCAACCCCTACATGCGTTACGTTGGACCGCATTTCCATGATGTTCCTTCTGCGGTTATTGTGGCAGTTGGTCGATCGTGTTTTGAGCATCTCTAAAACTATGGTCGTGGATGATGAGGTGAACATCAGACTCGCAAAAGTGAGTGCAGCCTTGAGCCACCTGAGCAGGAATGTATGGAATCAGAGGCATCTTGGAGGCAACCAAAATCAAGGTACACCGAGCTGTCATTCTACCACTCCCCTTTATGGTTGTGAAATGTGGGCAACTTATCAATGGCATATAAAGAAGCTAAACACTTTCACATGACCTGTCAGAGAATATTTTCGGCAAAGACATATCCCTGATACCGAAGTTTTAACTCTGGCTTTTCCTAATCCTGGAATATCTGGTACAGGACAGAGACAAGTGGCG
>CAUZXS010005342.1:120000-130000 GCA_963585895.1 Sepioteuthis lessoniana | reverse complement strand
GGAACAGTAACTAAAAGATTACTAAAGGGACTGGAGGTCTTGGAAGTTGGCGGACGAGTGAAGACCATCCAAACGACGGCGTTATGGAGAACGACCAGAATACTAAGAAGAGTCCTAGAGACTTGAGGAGACTTGCTGTCACTCAGACTCCAGTGAAAAACCATCGGCTAACGCTGATGTGAAAAGGTCTAATAAGTGAATAATAATCAACCAAAAAAAAAAAAAATCTGCAAAATAGTCGACTTTGCTGTCCCGGTTGACCACAGAATAAAACTGAAAGAATGTGAAATGAAGGATAAGTACCTCGACCTTGCTAGAGAATTGAAAAAAACTGTGGAACATGCAGGTGACAATTATACCAATTGTAATTGGTGCGTTTTGAATAGTAACTAAAGGATTACTAAAGTGCCTGGAGGTCTTGGAAGTTGGCGGACGAGTGGAGACCATCCAAACGACAGCATTATTAAGAACGGCCAGAATACTAAGAAGAGTCCTGGAGTCTTGAGGAGACTTGCTGTCACTCAGACTCCAGCGAAAAACCATCAGCTAACACTGATGTGAAAAACTCTAAAGGAGTAAATAATAATAATAATAATAATAATAATAATAATAATAATAATAATAATAATAATAATAAAAGAAAGTGGAAGAGGACTCAACATCAATGAGAATTGCGCTGATGTGTGATTTCAAGAACTCAAGGATTTCATAAAAAAGCAAAGCGATATTATTTACAGCGGCCAATAACAGCTTCGGCAATATAATTAACAACAAAAACGAGAAAACAGAAATGGTAAGAAAAAAGCTGTATGGATATTTTAAGCGATAAACTTGTGATTTTTCACCCAAGAAGACAAAGATAAGGCAAAGAAAAAAAAATCAGAACTGAGTGGGGAACCGAAATTCTACTAATTGCTGTACAAAATAATACTTTATGGGCCATTTGTATCAAAGCGAGAATCGATAAGAAACATGAGAATAGCAAGTGTACGTTATGCCAAGAAGAATATGAAAAGGGTAATCATATAGTAAGTAAATATACCTAATTAGCACAAAAAGAATACAAGACTAAGCACGGCTTGATGGATAAGGTGATTAACTGGGAATCGTTAATGAGAATTAATTTTGGTCATACTAATAAATAGTATACGAACAAACAAGAGTCCAACCAAGGAAATAAGAAAGAATCGCAAGGAATAATACTTGAGGAGATTTGCTTTCACTCACCGGTCAGAATACTGAGAAGAGTCCTGGAGATGTAAAGACACTTGCTGTCACTCAAACTCCAGTGAAAAACCATAAGTTAACGTAGATATGAAACCTCTAAAGGAGTAAAAGGATAATAATAATTAACAAAGAATATTTCAGGTGACCAGAAAGCTACTCGAGACAAAACTATACAACAGAAACCTTATCAAAGGAATAAATACCTGCACTGTTACCCGTGTAAGATAGTGGAACAGAGAAGAACTTAAAGAAATGGGTCAGAGAACAAGAAAACTAATTACCATACATAAGGCATGACATCCCAGAGATGACGTTCACAGACTATATGTATCAAGAAAAGAAGGATGGGGTGGGGCATAGCCAGCATTGCAGACAGCGTTGAGGCATCGATACAACAACTTGAAGACTACCAAAACAATACTGACAACATGAGGACTAAAAGGACGACAATAAAGAGAAAACAAAAACGGTTGTAAAAACACCACTATGGATGTTTTAAGTGACTTGTAAGCGACATCTCTCATAAGAAAACATGGACGTGACTAAGAAAGACAAACCTTAAGAGAGAAACAGAATCTCTCTGATTGCAGCACAAA
Organism: Sepioteuthis lessoniana; assembly: GCA_963585895.1. NCBI lineage: Eukaryota > Metazoa > Mollusca > Cephalopoda > Myopsida > Loliginidae > Sepioteuthis > Sepioteuthis lessoniana. The sequence goes on along the minus strand of CAUZXS010005342.1, from coordinate 128,177 downwards.
ATAATGCTATAGAAACCAATCATATCAAAGAAAGAATAGATAAGATGCAACAAAACAGTAGTTATATGTTGTGTGGTGATAGAGACGAAGGAGCATAAGACTAGACACGAATGAGTGGGCAAGAAGATCCTCTAGGCATTGCGAAAGAAATTGAAATTTGACCATACGAACAAATAATATATGCACAATTCAGCATCTCTCCTGAAGAATGAGACGCACTAACTCCTCTGGACTTTGGAGATACAAACAGATCCTCTAATCACGGCCAGACGACCAGACCTTATGATAATCAACAAAAAAAGAGTACTTGCAGAATTGTGGACTTTGCTGTCCCGGCTGACCATAGAATAAAATTGAAAGAAAGTGAAAAGAAAGATAAGTACCTGGACCTTGCTAGAGAATTTAAAAAACTATGGAACATGAAAGTGACGTTTATACCAATTGTAATTGGAGCTTTTGGTACAGTCACCAAAGATTGATACAAGGACTGGTGGACTTGAACATAGGAGGATGGGTGAAGACCATCCAAATTACTACATTATTGAGAACGGGCAGATTACTGGAAAGAGTCCTGGAGACTTGAGGTGACTTGCTGTCACTCAAACTCCAGAAAAATACCATCTGCTAAAGCTGATGTGAAAAACTCTCAAAGAGTAGACAGACTATATGTATCTAGAAAGGAGGACAGACTATATGTATCTAGAAAGGAGGAAGGAAGAGGACTTGTCAGCATCGAAGACACCGTTGACGCATCGCTACAACGGCTCGAAGATCACATAGAAAAACACGAATGAGGACTGATTACAGCCGTCAGAAATGATACCGACAACACAACAGACGATAAAATGACAATAACTAGAAAACAAAAATGGGAAAAAAACAACTCCATGACCGCTTTAAACGACTAATAAACAACATCGCACTCGATAAAACCTGAACCTGGATAAGAAAAGGTAACATTAAAAGAGAAACGGAATCTCTCCTAATAGAAGCACAGGAAAACGCCATAAGAACCAATTATATCAAAGCGAGAATAGACAAGACTCAACAAAATAGCAAATGTAGACTATGCGGTGACAGAGACGAAACGATCAATCACATAATAAGCGAATGCAGCAAATTATCAATTGTGATTGGTGCTTTTCGCACAATAGCTAAAGGATTATTTATAGGCCTGGAGGATTTGGAAGTTGGCGGACGAGTGGAGACCGTCCAAACTACAGCAGTATTGAGAACGGCCAGAATTCTTAGAAGAGTCCAGGAGACTTGAGGAGACTTGCTGTTACTCAAACTCCAGTGAAAGACCATCAGCTTCAGCTGATGTGAAAAACTCTAAGGAATAAATATCAATAATAATAACTCGCTTGAATACCACGAGCTGTTTCCGAAAGAATGGGAAGGATGATGCAAGGGAATAAAATGAACATATCACCTACAATATATACATATATATAAATCAGACATCTTCAAGAAGGTAAAAGCAAGGAAGAAAAATGTATCTGTAGCATGGAACGACTGAAAAAAGATTAAGATATGGCCTCACAAACTTGGATAAGAGACTGTCTGAAAATGTGCAAAATATCCGACAAAGTCATTAGCTTCATCATGAAAGCCACGAAAAACTGGGAAGTGGAAGAGCAACAGGACAAACCTCTGCAGAAGTGAAAATCAAAAAAAAAAAAACATCTGCCCGGAAAACTCATTCTCGCCTCTACTATTCGCCATAGTTGTGATATCACTCAATTACGCACTTAGAAATTGCTCAGGTGGTTAAAATTTACAAAATAAAAAAAAAGATTAATCATCTTATGTACATGGACGATATCAAGGTATTTGCCGAAAGGGGAAAAGAATTGGAGACTCTGAGACAAACAATAAGAATATACAGCCAGGACATAGGAATGGTATTTGCCATTGAAAAATGTCCGATGGTAATAATTAGAAATCGGAAAATAAAAACAGAAGAAGGAATAGAACGGCCAAATCAGAAAACCCTCAGAACGCCCAGAAAGAAGGAAAATTACCAGTACCTGCGAGTATTCGACGTGGACACTATCAATCAAACGAAGATGAAAGGAAAAATACGGAAAGTGTACCTCAGAAAAATGAGAACACTTTTCGACAGGACCATTCTTTAAATGGACAAGGGAGTTTTACAGACAAATGGACCAAAGGATAAGAAAATTAAATACGATTCCCAAGGCATTACATCTGAAAGATGACATAGACAAAATGTGTCAAGAAAAAAAAAGGAAGCAGAGGACTCACCAGCATCAAGGATTGCAGAGATGCATCAATACAATGATTCGATGACTATATTAAAAATAAAGTCTTATTAGAGCAGCCGGTAAGACATCTGGTCGCTTTTGAACAAACAGAAAAAGAACAAAACTAGAAAACAGAAATGGGAAGAAAAACAATTATATGGGTATTTCAATCGACAAACTGGCAAAATCCCCACGATAAGAACTGTATATGGTTAAGAAAAAGAAATCTTAGGAGAGAAACTGGATGTCTCTTAAAGCTGCACAAAACCGCCGAAGAAACAATTATATGAAAGCAAAAATTGATTCTCTGCAACAGAATAGCAAGTGTTGATTATGGGAAAATAGAGACAGGGCGGTTAATTACATAAGTGAATGCAGTAAACTATGCACGATTTGGTGAGAAAGATGATCCACTAGGAACTGTCCAAGAGATTGAAATTTGTCCATACTCCCGAACGATATACGCACAAACAAAAATCTGCTCTAGAGTATTTGACGCATAGAATTCAACGCGACTTTGAGATGCAGAAGGATCTCCTAACCCTAAACAGAAGACCAGACCAAATGTTGATTTACAAAAATAAAAAAAAATTGATAGATAAATAGGATAAAATAAAATTCGCAGTCTTGTAGATTTTGCCGTCCTTGTAGAGCAGAGATGGAAATAAAAGAAAACTTAAAGATAAACAAATGCTTGAATCTTGGTTGAAAACAAAAAAAAAAAAAAATGTGGAACTTGTGGGTGACAGTAATACTAGTAGTTATAAGTGCACTTGGAACGGTCCTCAAAACCTTGGAGGAAAGACTGGAGGAACGAGAAATCAGGGAAAGAATCGAAACTACATCATTGCTTAGATAGTCTAGAATGCTAAGAAGAGTCCAGGAAACCAGAAGAAACTTGGTGTCATTCAAAATCTAGTGAAAGACCACCAACTCACCCTTCTGTGAAAAAATCACTTGGAGTAAAATAATAATAATGAAAATAATAACAACAACAGCGGCAGCAATAATAACAACAAAAAACGATGTTGATACTTACAGACGACTGGATCAAAAATTTGAAAGAAAGGTAACGTAAAAATTCCTTTAGTTTATTTCATTGTTTTAATTTGTGTAGCACAAAAAACTATACTGCTGACTATGAGAGGTGGTAAAAGGGGAAAGTTGTATGACACAAGAAAATTGTCTAAATATGAATAGATGAGACAAGAACAAAGTTTATATGGAAAGTCAAGTTCATTCACAAAAATATTTGAATAAAAACCGTAACGAAAAAATAAATCCTCTTATTTTACCGAATATATTTTACGATTAAACTCGCAATAGTAAAGTAAAAGTAAAGTTGGTGACCTTAGTCGAGATGACCCGAAGGCTCCCCTTTTCAATAGCTACTACATCAAGGAGTAGAGGAGGGCGCTACTCATTTCCCAGTTATTTATAATATTCTTATATATATACATATATATGATATTCTGATATATATATATATATATATATATAGTAAAGTAAAAGTAAAGTTGACAACCTTAGTCAAGGGTGACCCAAAGGCTCCATTTTCAATAGCTACCACACCGTGGTGTAAGGAAGGCCGCTATTCCATTCCCAGGATAGCTCCACTTTACACTTGATCCTTACCTTATAATGCTGAGAGTTGAGCCAAGCAGCATCAAGTACCATTTTTTGAGTCTTTGGTATGACTCGACCTGGGATTGAACTCTGGTCCCCTGGACTCATTATGGAACTATTTTAGAATCTAAGTCTAAATCAAAGAGTTAGATCACTCCACAAAGCCTGATTAAAATAAAAAGGAAATGTGCACTTACACCTAGTTAAAACTTTCAGTTTTTAAGAGGCTATTAAAAAAGGGGTGATAGAAATTTCGAAAGAAGTTATTAGTTTTAATATAAAAAGCCAAAGACTCGAGGAACAATTGTGGATGATTTTAAAGAAAGGCTAATTTTCTGAGCTCCCGGTAATTAAAATATTTTAACAGGGAAGTCAGAAAGAGTATGACCAACAAGTACCAAAACATAAAATATGGAAAACTAAACCATGATAGAACCCAACACCACAACATTAATGTTAACACCGGATAAATAAAACAATGTAAGATTAATTTTAAAATTAATGACAAAAAAAGGAGATATTAATCAAGACAAGAAAAATGTCAAGACAGAAACCGAAAAGGTAAATAAATCATTGAAAAATATATCGACGGACTACATCACATAACTAAATGATTTAATTCACACAGGACCAAAGGTTGTCAATGATGAAAATGTTAAACAAAAAGAAATACAAAAAACTGGACGAAAAATGAGGTTACAAGGACAAATAAAGAAACTATAAGAACAAACGAAAGCATAATGGAAGGGAAAATACACTAGGATACAATGGAAGGAAAAAACCTAAAAAGGTCAACAGCATACAAGACTGACAATAAAAATAGAAAAAATAAACAAAAAATATTTGCGAAAGAAGCAAGACTCAAAAGATACCGGGACAGGGTCAAGCAATACAAAATAAAAACACGACATTCTTAATTAACAAAAGAAAATTCTACCGTCAAGTCGATAGAAAAAGCTTGAAGATAAGTAAAGAACAGAATGCAAAGGAAACAAAATAATTTTGGAGCAAGATACAGGAACAGAAAGAATGCAATCGAAAATCTGAATGGGTAAATAGCATAAAAAGAACAGCAAGGAGTTGAAGAAGATGCAAAAGCAGACATACACTTGGACTCTCTAAGAACAGCACTCAAGAAAGAACGAAACTAGAAAACACCATGTTGCTGTGGTATACATGGATTCTGGTTTTAAATAATTCACGTCTATCAACAACAAATTGTCTTAGTAATTGAGTAAATACCTTGAAGAAGCATTACCCGAATAAATGATAAAAGTTGAAACTACCCTGATCCAGAAAGACCCCCTAAAAGTAACTATCCCCTACAACTATAGACCAATAACGTGTTTGAATAAAACCTGAAAAACTCTAATCGCACAGATAAATTTAAAAAATATATTATCACTTGACTATTTCCAGAAGAAAAGAAAGGATGCTGCAAAGGAATAAATGGTGTAGATAACTTACTATATAAAGATCAGCACATCCTGAAGGATGTAATAACAAGGCTGAAAAATCTAGTCATGACATAGATAGATAACAGGAAAAGATAAAACACCTTTTGTATAAGGATGATCTTAAGGGATTTGCCTAAAATGAAAAAGAACTAGAAACACTTATACAAAAATAAAGTTGTATAGCTCGGATAAAGAAATGGAATTTGGGATTGAAAAATGTTCCACGCTGATAATGAAAAAGTGAAAAGAGAAACAAGGTAAGAAATAGAACTACCAAAAAAGAAATGCATCAGAAATCTTGGAGAAAAAGAAAATTACAAGTAACAGGAGATATTGAAAGCGGACTCCTGCCAAATAACAAAGATGAAAGGAAATAATTAAAAGCAAGTGCCTCCGAAGAACTAGAAAACTTTCCGAAATCAAACTCTACAGCGGAAAATTCACCAAACATCTGGGCAGTCCTCCATTAAAAGATGTATACTCATACGCAGATTCATGTAGAACACAACGACACAATGAAGACGAGCGACAGTCTTTTAGAAAAATATACCTCTCACTTTATTTGAAAGGTTGCGTGTGAGAGGGAGTTGGAGACCGAACAGAACTGCAACATATTGACCACCACTCTTATGGCCATCAGCGTTGTGTCTTTCTCGTTCTCCACGGCTGCTCAACCGGAGGCCCGGGAGCCCAGCTTTCTGCTGGCTTTCTCTACCACATCTTGTCACCAACTTCTGGTCTCCAAAAACTGGTCTCCAAACTAACTGACTTCCTGTCTTCACCGAGTTATATAATAGTTCAATCACCCACTCAATATTTCCCCATAACTGGCCATCGGGATGTGTCCCTTCCGTTGTCCTTGGAATGGCATGTTTGATTGTCATCGAGCGGAAATAACTGTCATGCAGTTCACAGGTCACTCTCTTCCGGTACATCAGTTTATGACTGTACCATGGGATTTTACCTTGTCCCATATTGTGAGCCAAGCTCGCCTACGCGATTTCTTCCCCTAACTGTCATCGGAATGTATCACTTCCGCTGTCTTTGGAATGGCATGTTTGGCCGGGTCGAAGCTCAATATACAACAAAGATACTTTCAGCCATTCTAAAAACAGACAAAGGAGGAACTCAGACAAAAGTACCAAGAATAAAAACATTGATGGCTACGCATAAATTCTTGCATGCAAAAAGCATGGGGTGGGGCTATATGTACCAAGAAAAGAAGGAAAAAGAAGAATCTTCAGCATTGAGTATTGCATAGATACTACAATTAGAGTACTCGAGAAATACACAAAAAAGAGCAAAGGAAGACTAATAACAGCAGCCAGTAACAGCAATGTCAACCTTAGGACAAACAATGAAACAAGAAAATCAAAAAAACATAAATGAAAAGAAAAACGACTGTATGGATACTTCGACCGACAAAAATACATGGATTTGGTAAAGAAAGAGAAACTGAATCTCTTTTTATAGCAGCAGAGAATAATGCTATAAGGACCTATTGTATCAAAGCAAAAATTGATGGAACACAATAGAATAATAAATGAAGGTTATGAGATATGAAGCAGTAAATCACTTAATAAGTAAATGTAGCAAACTGGCACAAAAGGAATACAAAACTAGGCACAACTTGGTAGGAAACCTGATCTACAGGGAATCGTGCAAGATACACAAACCAGAATCACACAATAAGTATATGCAGCTAACTGACACAAAAGGAATACAAGACTAGGCATAACTTGGTAGGAAACGTGATTTACAAGGAATCATGCAAGATACACAAACCAGAATCACATAATAAGTAAATGCAGCAAACTGGCAGAAAAGGAATACAAGACTAGGCACAACATGGTAGGAAACCTGATCTACAGGAAATCGCGCATGAGATTAAAATTTGACCAAGCTGATAAATGCTAAATACACGAACCAGAATTCAACTAAGAAAATGAGACATCAAATTTTTTGACTTCGATAAGCAAACAGATTACCCAATATCAACAAGAAGACTAGACATAGAAGGAAAGAACTTGTCATCAGATGATTTTACTATTCTCGTAGACCATAGAGTGAAAATAAAAGGAAGTGAAAAGATAAACAAATACTTGGATCTTGCCAGATAGCTGGAAAAGCTTTAAAACATTAATTAGTCGGTGATATCAATTATTGATGGTGCGCTTGTAAAAATACCCAAGGGCTTGGAAAAAAATAGAGGAATTGAAATCAGAGGTAGAATCAAGACTATACAGACTAAAATACTATTGAGATCAGCCTTCCCCGTAGAAGAATAGCAATGATATTAGTTAACCCATAGCACAACTGGAGTTCGAACTCGCTTACTACGATGTCGCAGTCCATCACATTAGCCACTACATCACAGGGACTCCTCCCTACAAAATTCCGGGAGCAGCTAGAATACTGAAAAGAGTCCTGGAGACCTAAGAAGACTCGCTGTCACTTAAAATGGTGCGAAAAACTTGCAATGAGTGAAATAATGTGACAGTGATACTATTTATAATTAGTGCACTCTGAACGGTCTCCAAAAGGTTTGGTAAGGAGACTGGAAGAGCAGGAAATCTGAAGATGGACTGAGACCATCCAGACTACAGCATTAATAAGATCGGTCGCAATACTGAGAAAAGTCTCAGAATCTGGAGAAGACTTCCTATCACACGAACCGCAGTGAAAAACCATCACATAACGCTGGTGTGAAAATCTTACAAGGAGTAATAATAATAATAAAAAATGGAAAAGTTTGAGATCAGAGGAATTATAGAAACCATTCCAGCCACAGCATTGTAAAGAAAACGGAGGAAAGTCCTGGAAATCT
>CAUZXS010005342.1:112500-115000 GCA_963585895.1 Sepioteuthis lessoniana | reverse complement strand
ACTAAAAATAGCGTCAATATTCCAGTTCTTCCATAAAAATATGTATGCAGGTATATATATATATATATATATATATATATATATATATATATATATATATATATATTGTGAGTTGACCTACCGTAGCCTCGGATGATCCGAAGGCGTCTTTTTCAATTTCTACAACAGCAAGGTGTAGAGGAGGGCGCAACTCCCTTCCTCGTATTCGTACTTTGTAACACTGAGTGTTAAACAAGGAGACATCAAGTAACATTTTTGAGCGTTTGGTATGATTCCATATGGGATTGACCACAGGTATCTTGGGTCATTGGTGAACACTCTAACAATTCTGCCAATGATCCGGCATCTCTATCTATCTATATATATATATATATATATATATATGTGTGTGTGTGTGTGTGTGTGTGTGTGCGAACGCGCGTGTGTGTGTTTGTGTAAACTTGTTTATATCTATTTCCACATTAACATAGCAGCATTTTGTATTCCTATGACCCTTTTCTCTTTTAACTATTTATTTTTTCACTCGTATCTAAATAGATAAATGCATATCTATAAAAAAAATGTAGGTTCATCAATATATATATATATATATATATATATATATATATATATATATATATATATGTATATATATATATGTGTGTGTGTGTGTATATATATATATATATATATATATATATATATATATATACATTTTGATATTGTTATATTGCCTCAAGGTTACACAATCTCAAGGACAATGCGAAAACATACTGAAAAATGTTCTTTTCACCTCTTTACAACCTATTCAACTTGCTAGTTATATGTCAGCATTTGCCTCTTTTCTTTGTCATTTACTTCCATATATAAAAGAATAAAGCAGGTACGTTTTATCGCTTTCTTGATAAGATCGACTTATTTCTGAAAAGGTCGCTTCATGAAAGAGGTAACTCGAAAGAAACTTTTGTCACGTTCCATAACATTTCCATTGCTCTCTCCAGCCCTTCTTTCTTTCCTTCTTTCCTTTCTCTGTATTTTTCTTTTAATTAATTAATTTATATCTCCCACCATTTCTTTCTTTCTTTCTTTCTTTCTTTCTTCGTCTGTCATGTTCTTTTGTCAATTTGGTTATTTATTTTTATACTTTATATCCTCTAGTATTATTCTCTTATAGCTGTTTGATTCTCATGACCGAATGATGTACTTAATATACAGATTTGAATTGATCTCAAGAAATTAAAACAAAAGAAATGGAGACGAAAAGGGAAAGAAAGAAAGAAAGAAAGAAAGAAAGAAAGAAAGAAAGAAAGAAAGAAAGAAAGATTAGTTAAAAAGTTAACAGAAAGAACAATCAGAATGAGAATATAGTGAACAGTAGAAATTAGTGATGATAAAAGTAAATGTCTTGAGTAAAAAAAAGTTGGTTCAGTTTCTTTGTTTAATGGTATATCAACCTTCCTGAGTTATTTAATGCCAGAATCATCCTTGTAGAAGAGCAATTGTGATATCATTTAACCCATAGCAGGAAAGGGGTCAAAAAGAGGTTGGTTAGGTTTCTTTGTGTTATGGCATATAGACTTTCGGGGGTTATTTAATGCCAAAACCATCCTTGTAGGAAAATCTCAGTGATAATATTCAACCCATAGCAGAGAAGGAGTTAAAAAAGTGGTTAGTTTGGTTTCTTTGTTTAATGGCATATAGACTTTCTGGGGTCATTCAATGCCAAAGCCATCCTTGTAGAGAAGTATCAATGATAGAATTTAACCCAATGCTGATGGCATAAGGAAGTTAAAACCTTTCTTAAGAGGATTATTCTGAACGCAGATGGGTGATTGGTGTTCGAACTCATTTACTTCGAGATCAGAGTTCAGCTATTTAGTGATTTCGGTACGAGGACTCCTTACTTGAGTGAAGAAGGGTTCAGGAAAAAATCTAATAGAATAAAAAAATAATCCCTGTAAAAGTAAAAGGACAAAGAGAGGTAACAAAAGGTTCGTTATCCGTGATGTTAAATGAATATTGTAATTTTAGTAATATCTAAACATTACTAATATCTATTCATTACAATACATATGATATATAATATCAATACATTACTAAACTATTATTATTTTTGTATGTATGCAGCCGTAACCCAGGAAAATTGTACGTCATAAGAGGGTTTTTTTCGAATAATACACTTAAAATTGGAGGTGTAATGGTTATCGTCGTAGAAAATGGACACGGCGACACGAGTTCAAATCCTGGACGAGGCTGATTGCCTTTCACATAGCACTAATACCCTTGGGAAAGGTATGAATCCAATTATTCTCCCTCCAGCTATGGGTAAATAGTAGGACAGACTGAGTTCTTCAGCCTTGGTGAGGTAACTAGAAGGAAAACTCTGAACTCAAACCTGTTAAACTTCGCTTAAAAATTAACCTTGTGTCATATCCTGTCCGAGCGGAGGGATTGGTAAATATGATAATACACTTAAAATAGTCAGATACGTTTCAAATGATTATTTTGTGGGATCTGCATT
>CAUZXS010005342.1:0-110000 GCA_963585895.1 Sepioteuthis lessoniana | reverse complement strand
TGTGTGTGTGTGTGTGTGTGTGTGTGTGTGTGTGTGTGTGTGTGTGTGTGTGTAGGTCATTTCATTTTTAGATTTAAATATGTTGCAATTTTATTTATTCTTTGATCATTTTTCGCAATGCCAAAACATAAACAGCAGATTAATTTTAATTATGATGCACGTAGAATTGAATTATTTTAAAACAAGTTTCTGTGATTCTCTCCTATATATTCAATAATGAGGTTTTATTTATTTTATAAAATTGACATATAGTTGATTACAAATCTTTTACTATATACTAAAAGTGAGTGTACGAAAAATGTTGAATTTATTAAGTTCCTTTAGCTGCTTGTCAATGGTAAAAATTACAAAACAAAAAAAAATCAAACTATCTAGAGTAAACAACAATTATATACAAAAATAGTGATATTACTTCGATCATATATGCATACTTACATGCAATCTAATTCATAGATTGATCAGGCCAAGTCCAAGAAGTAACCTTTATACATCGAAGACATCAATTCACTCACAAATAAACAATAGGAAAATTAATCTGAATTTTCAATTTTGGTGCCAATTGCCTTGCAGGAGAGAGAGCCAAACTTACTAATTAATAAATTAATTATAGAAATATCAAATCAGAAAGCTGAACAGTTAGAGAAAAAGAACAAGGTTTAGTTTCGATAAACAGGAAAGAGAAATTCGGAACGCCAATCAACATTTAAATTTTCCTGATCGGAATTCCTGATCTTACTATCTTCCGATTTCATTATTTTTTATATGCTTATATCTCTCTTCTACCAATCTACGACAGTTAACATGTAAATGGCTCATCTCTTTCTCTCTCTCTCTCTCTCTCTCTCTCTCTCTCTCTCTCTCTCTCTCTCTCTCTCATTATATGTATATATATTTGTGCGTATGTGTGATAAAAAAGCTGAAATTTTAGGTTTTAATCTACATTATAAATGTTGTTGTGTGCACAGCTGAGAAACTTACATTGAAAATAATGATATCTTGACATCTAGACGAATCAGTAAAAAAATAAATAATAACAAATAATAAAAAAAGAGAATAAGAAGTCAATTTGGATACAATTTTGAACGATATATTTTTGATGACACACAGGATTGTGCGACTGCAGCACCCTCTATACTCACGAGACCTATCACAGTGCGGTTTTTCCTTGTTTTCCAAAGTCAGAATCCATCTCAAGACTAATGTTTGGCCCGGTTTGTTTTCTTTGTTCATTGTCATATCAACCTGAATGGGTTATTTATTTCCAATGACACATTTGTTGAAGAACAGAATGGTTCCCATAGCTGAGGGTTCATACTTTTCCCAAATGTATTTGTCCAAAAATGAACCTAATAGAACGACTGCAGTTCGAACTCACTTCGAGGTCACAATTCAGTACGTTAGCCATTACGTCACGGAGACTTCCTCTCAGTAACATTTGATGACTAAAAGAATACGATGGCAGTTTCAAATTATATCAAAAGGAGAATTTCAGGTGTTTTTTGGCTAATGGAGATTCATTTAAATATATACACAGTAGGTGTAATAGTTACTTTCATGGGAAATGGACGCGGCGATCCGAGTCCAAACCCTGGACGAGGCTGTTTGCATGTCACGTAGCATTAATACCCTAAGAAAAGATATAAATCATACTATTCTGTCTTCAGTTATGTGCAAATAATAGAGCTGACTGGGATGTTTGTATGGCAACTGACCGAGGAGAAAGAAAACTTTGAATTTAAATCAGTAAAATTGACTTGGTATTGGTTGATAATTACGTATGTATATGTATGTGTATGTGCATTTATAGGTTATGATGGCGCATTAGTATATTCACGTATATATCTATATACATGCTAATACATACATATGCATGTGTGAATATATATATATATATATATATATTTGTATATATATATATATATATATATATATATATATATATATATATATATATATTCCATCAGCCTATTTCTTAGTCCACTGCAGTAATCAAGGCCTTTCCAAAAGAAACTCAGTTAGTATTCGGAACTAATGATGTCCTTCTTTTTTATATTCGGAGAAGGTTGGATTAAGAGTAATCTATCTCTATCTCCTAACTAATTCCTCCATCAAGGCTAGAATGCTTTGTTTTATCCCCACAGCTGAAAGAAGAAGTAAATTCATGCTTTTTCTAATGTTCTTTTGAATGGAATTTAAATTTGAATTTTCTGTCCTGATTATAATGCCGCTAACAGTACTTCACGAAATTCCGTACAAGATAAAAGAAAGCTGTCGTTTTTTCAATGAGAAGAGAGACATACGTGAAAGTTTCAGTAATATCAAGGTCGTTTAAAGCATACATGACTATCTAATCTCTGTTTTTGGCAACTTTTCCATTTCCTACTGCCTGCATTCGTTTAAAACGTGGACAATGGTTCGTCGAACTGATAAATCTCTATTTTTTATATCTTTCCCTTCCCTTTTGTCCACAATCGCTAAAACGTAGACCATGTTTCGTCGAACAGATAAATCTCCGTTTAAGGTATCTTTCCCTTCTCTTCTGTTAATATTCGTTTAAAACGTAGACCATGTTTCGTCGAACTGATAAGTCTCTGTTTTTGGTATCTTTCACTTCCCTATATTTTCCCTTCTCTACAATCTACATACATTTAAAACGTTAACGAATGTTCGTCAAACTGTCAAATCTCCGTTTTGATATATATTCCCTTCATTATCATCTACATTCGATAAAACATGGACCATTGTTTGTCGAACTATCAAACATCCATTTTCGTATATTTTCCCTTCTCTACTACTTACATTTGTTGAAGACCTTGATCTCTGTTCATCGAATTGTTAAAGCTGTCTTATTCTCGAAGAGGTTTTAATCCGAAGATTGATTGAATTATAATTTCTTGAACTCCTATGAGTGTTCCTGGAACTACTTTCCTGCAATGTGTATTTAATGAAAGTTTGCTTTATTTTGCTGGAACCACCTGGAAACATAGCAAATATAAAGGTGCACAACTATTTGCTACTAAATCTATGTATATCTCACATAGGAATAGCAGTTTTAATTCTAACGAGTGCGTTGATTGATCAATTGAGCGATCCAGGGAAATTAGTAGCGCCCTTCCCTACACCTCGGTGTAGTAGCTATTGAAAAGAGAGCCTTCTAGTTGCCCTCGTCTACAGTCGCCAACTTTACTTACTAACTTACAATGTTTCTCCAGAATTCTTATATTCTTGGTGTATCCTTGCTATTGTAACCCAAGAAAAACCTATTGTGGTTTCCACTTTAGATTGATTGATTGAATAATTGACTAAGTTTAACGGCATGTCAACCCATCTGGGGTTATTGTATACCAAGAGGTAAAAGAATTACGTATATTGTATGTTTATATTTACATTTTTTTAGTTTCCAAAGTTTTTTTTTTCACACGTTTATAATACAAGTATTTCTATCTAATACAAATAATTTGCAAAGAGACAAATAAATAGAACCCAAACAGGTACTACCACTCCGGGTCAGAGTGTACTTTGGAGTAATGGCAATGAAGAGGTACTCAACACACCCCAGAGTTCCAGAATTGGAGTCTCACAAACCGATGCAGTTTAGTGTCAAACCCGGGATACTTCTTTTGGGTTGGTTTTCCTTTTTTACAAGGGATACCAGTATTCTAAGCTTCACCAAAAGACGAAGTGCCACATCAGAAATAAACTGTCTTACAATCCTAACTCCAAATATCATTTCACTGGGGACCTTGGCGGGACTGGGTTTAACACTGGGTGCCTGAACAGCCTCAAAATAGAGATCGATGAGGAGATAGAGCATTTTGGGACGTCTATGCATGAGTTTTGATTCGTGCGAGGGAAGTCGGATAAATATCATAAGCATTTCACGTACAAGCGATGTTAAATTCTCTCTTAAATTTGGAGGTGCCCGTGGTGTAATGGTTATCGTCGTAGGAAATGGACACGGCGACACGAGTTCAAATCCTGGCCGAGACTGATAGCCTTTCACATAGCACTAATACCCTTGGGAAAGGTATGAATCCAATTATTCTCCCTCCAACTATGGGTAAATAGAAGGGCAGACTGAGTTCTTTAGCCTTGTTGAGGCAACTGGTCTTAAAGGAAACCTCTGAATTCAAACCGGTTAAAGTCTGCTTAAAAATTGACCTTATGTCATATCCTGCCCGAGCGGAGAGGTTGGTAAATATGATGGTCCATTTGCCTTTGAGGTGCCCGTGGTGTAATGGTTATCGTCGTAGGAAATGGACACGGCGACACGAGTTCAAATCCTGGAGGAGACTGATTTTATTTCACATTGCACTAATACCCTCTTAATACTATTCTCCCTCCAGCTATGGGTAAATAGCAGGGCAGACTGGGTTCTTCAGCCTTGGTGAGGCAACTAGTCTAGGAGAAGGAAAACTCTGAATTAACAAAAATGCGAAACGATAAAAAATTTTATCTTGCCAGAGAAGAAAAAAAAAACTGTAGAAAATGAAGATGACGGTATTACCAATTGTAATTGCTGCACACAGAAAAGTCCCAAAAAGTTTGGATACAAAACTGGAAGAACTGTTGATCAGAGGAAAAACTGAAACCATACAAAACAGAACTATGTTTACATCGTATAGAATACTAAGCAGAGTCCTGGAAATCTTAGGGAATTTGCTATTACTCATACTCCCACAGGTATGAAAAAGTCGCAAGGAATAGAATAATAAATGAGTCAATCACATTAGTGAATATAATAAACTAGTACTGAAGGTGTGAAAGTGCATATCAAACTGTACAGGGATTGTGATCTAATCTAAATGGATTGAAATAAATTTACACCGTTTCCGAGGATATGAATGCGAAGTGAATGAAACGCAATCCCGGATCTTTGTGTCCATATCCTATGAGGACGACTATTATGCTACACGCACTTGCTCAAGATAAGTAATGTCTACGGGAAACTAGACTGCCTTCCCAGGAGTCGCCATATTCATTGATTTGAGAGAACATAGAAATAACTCGTAATTCATTCGGTGTTGTAATCAAAGAATACCAAAATTAGTTTGTGGACATTTTAATCTGCTATTTCTTTTGCGAGTGCAGTTCTTAGGCAAATCCCGTGAAAAACTTTTTGCTGTAAAATGATTTAGACGTGACGAAGAATATAAATCGTGACTTTGACTAGAATCTCTTCGTAGACCAGCGTTCTGAATTCTGCAAACGACGTGAAGCAATCTATTAGCATTGTTCTGGGAGCAAATAAAAGCTGGGTCAGAGGGTACGTGTGGACCTAACGTCTGACACTCACACACCAAACACACACACACACACACACTGACACACTCACACACATTCAAACTCTGGAAACAAGTGCATCAACACACATACACACCCACTGAAGTACGCCCCCACTTAGTATATAATCAACACGTCATAAAGTATAAAGTCAAATCCACTCACACTACCACACACACGTTACTGTCTCTTAAGCGTACTGGCCTAAATACGTTTGTAATTATTAAAGCATACATAAAAATGTAATGCATATGGGTAGTACAGAATACCGAGGAACATACCATTAAACGAAAGCGAAGTCATGAATACACACACACACACACAGACACACATATATATATATATATGAGTGTGTGTGTGTGTGTGTGTGTGTGTGTGTGTGTGTGTGTGTGTGTGTGTATATATTCATGACTTCGCTTTCGTTTAATGGTATGTGTGTGTGTGTGTGTGTGTGTGTGTGTGTGTATTCATGAATTCGCTTTCGTTTAATGGTATGTGTGTGTGTCTGTGTGTGTGTGTGTGTATTAATGTCTTTGCTTTCATTTAATGGTATGTGTGTGTGTGTGTGTGTGTGTGAGTATTCATGACTTCGCTTTCGTTTAACGGTATGTGTGTGTGTGTGTGTGTGTGTGTGTGTGTGTGTGTGTGTGTGTGTGTGTGTGTGTGTATTCATGACTTCGCTTTCGTTTAATGGTATGTGTGTGTGTGTGTGTGTGTGTGTGTGTGTGTGTGTGTTCATGACTTCGCTTTCGTTTAATGGTATGTGTGTGTGTGTGTGTGTGTGTGTGTGTGTGTGTGTGTGTGTGTGTTCATGACTTCGCTTTCGTTTAATGGTATGTGTGTGTGTGTGTGTGTGTGTGTGTGTGTGTGTGTGTGTGTGTGTGTATTCATGACTTCGCTTTCGTTTAATGGTATGTGTGTGTGTGTGTGTGTGAAACATAAGCATCATTAATATATCAGCTTAGATATATACTCTCTAAATATGCACTTACTGACACACCAAAACATAGGATTGCCTGCTAGAACATACACGTTTAACTATGTCCTCATACATGAGAAAGACACACATACACTCATAGATAGATTGAGAAAGAGAGAGAGAGAGAGAGACAGAGAGACAGAGACAGAGAGAGAGAGAGACGTGTTCATGTTTTTACTTTTAAAAACAAATGATCTGAAGCAAAATATCCGAGTGGAGGTTCAAATACTAATGAGTCTCAGTATACACTCATACACACATTATAGAGATAAATCTGCACAAATCAATATATATATATATATATATATATATATATGGGTGTGGGGTGTTTTGATAGTAGATAGATAGATAGATAGATAGATAGATAGATAGATATGTTCAAGCTCATACAACGCTAGATTTCTAAGCGATACTTATTAATAACTGTGATCATTGCATTATAATTCATTTCATTTAAATTATTACAAGTGTTGTTATGTTAATCGAAACTGATCTCATCATTTTATTATTCATATTAAAGGTCCACATTTTGCTTATTCTGGGCAGAAAAGTTTCATTGTGAGTGATACACAAGAAGGATGCAGTGACAGAAATGAAACTATCAATCAAATAATAAGCGAATGCAGCAAATTAGCATAGAAAGAGTACAAAATTAGACACGACTGGGTGGGCAAAGTGATCCACTGGGAAATGTGCAAGAAATTTAAATTTGACCATACTAACAAACGGTATATGCATAACCTACCACCTGTCCTAGAAAATGACACTCATAAACTCCTATAAGATTTTGACATACACACGGATCACCTAATCTCGTCCAGAAGACCAAACCATATAATAATCAACAAAAAAGAGAATTTGCAAAATTGTCGACTTTGCTGTCCTGGCTTATCACAGAATAAAACTGAAAGAATGTGAAAAGAAAGATAAGTACCTCGACCTTGCTAGAGAATTGAAAAAGCTGTGGGACATGAAGTTGACAATTATACCAATTGTGATTGGTGCTTTTGGCACAATAACTAAAGGATTACTAAAAGGCCTGAAGGACTTGGAAGTTAGCAGACGGGTATAGACTATCCAAATGAGAGCATTACTGAGAACGGCCAGAATACTGAGTAGAGTCCTGGAGATTTGAGGGGACTTTGCTGTCACTCAAACTCCAGTGAAAAACCATCAGCTAATGCTGATGTGAAAAACTCTAACAGAGTAAATAATAATTACTACGAAACATGAAGGTAACAATTATACCAATTGTGATTGGTGCCTTTGGCACGGTAACTAAAGGATTATTAAAGGGCCTGGAAGATTTAGAAGTTAGCGACCGAGTGGAGACCATCCAAACAACAGCATTATTGAAAACAGCCAAAATACTGAAAAGAGTCCTGGATACTTGAGGAGACTTGCTGTCACTCAATCTCCAATGAAATACCATCAGCTTACGCTGATGTGAAAAACTTTAATGAGTAAATAATAATAATAATAAAAATTTACTGCTTGCGAGTTTTCATACCAGCGTTAGCTGATGGTCCTTCACTTTCACCGGAGTCAAAGCCGATCTTAAACATGCTGTAGTCTGGATGGTATCGATTCGACATGCGATTCCCATCTCTTCCAAACCTTTGGGGACCGTGCTAAGTGCGCCCACTACAATTACTATCACAGAAACCCTCGTGTTCAACAGCTTTCTTAGTTCTCAGGCAAGATATAAGTATTTGTCTCTCTTTTCGTCTTCTTTGACTTTCACTCTGTGGTCCTCTTGAACGCCTAAATCCCCTATACGACAATTTCTCTTTATTATTGTTATCATAGAGGTTTCTTGGTGACTGTACCAAGAGCACCAATGACAATTGGTATCATCGTCACTTTCATGTTCCATAGTTTTTCAGCTCTGAAGCAGTTATTATTATTATTATTATTATTATTATTATTATTATTATTATTATTATTATTACGGTTGTTTTATGAGTGCAAAAATATAAATATCTAAATATCCAATTGACTTATTTTTCATTCATTTTTTAAATAATTTTTGTGATATACTATACTGAAAATAGTTTATACATATGCAACTCCCCCACCAACCCACATTATATATATATATATATATATATATATATATATATTAGCCAATTTACTGGTGCTGTAGAATTCTCCCATTGCATCTCTGTTGCAGAGGGGCAAGACCCCCACTAATGACTGTCCTAAACCATCTGATAGTGAGGCTCCAGCTTTGGGGAAAGTAGACTCCCTGCTTATTGCTATTACTTTCTGGTCCACTCTGCCCCACCCGATAGCAGTACCAGTTACGGTCTTCTCTATGGGTCAAATATTCCTGTTTCATCATTTACTATATCTGAAACAATTTAACTGTGTACAAACAAATCATCAATATTATATGAAATAAAATTATTAGCATCATATAGTTATGCTTAAAGCCATCTAAGTATGGCAAAAAAAGAATTGTTAGTCTGATCAATACTTGAAACTATTTAGATGTGTGGAAAAAATAAATTGCAATAGTTGAAGCCATTTAAATCCGCAAGCAAATTAGTTCCAGCTCGTCTAAAAGATTCTACTTTTAAACAATTCACTTAAATAATCATATATATATATATATATATGGATAGGTTTGGTTATTTGGTTTCCTAGTATTGAGGGATATTTAATACCAAATCATGTTTATTCAGATATATATACTCCCCTACCCCCGTAGTATTGAGTTCTTTAACGAGTAAAGTAATCGTGTTGCCATTAGCGTTTATTGCAAGTCTCTTCATATATGAATTGAGGTCTCGGTAGCCGTTAAACGGATGCATGTAAACAATTCATATCCGTTTAAAATGTAATTCGCTCCTACTGGTTCCTCGTGGCTGAAGGGTTAGAAGCTTGGGTTAGCGTTTGAGTCAACCGGCTTTCGATCCCGGCTATAGGAAGCTAGTATGTCTAGCCACACTGATGAGTTCTGATAGAACGAAACGTATCTGTTAGTGGATGACTATATATATTTACTATCTTGAAAAAATTCGATATTGGCAGGTTTTATAAAAAAAATGTTAAAGGTTAATTCCAGAAAAAAAAATGCTTTGACAATAGACTGAAGAAAAAATCATGCTGAAAAATAAATTCTCCTGAAAAAACTTTTTCAGAATTCATGAAATTATTTTTTGGTAAGGTTTTATATTTTGTAATTAGGTGTCTTATTTACGAAGAGAAAGTATTTTTTTAATCATTTCTTTTTCTTTTTTGGAACGATGGCTGCACTAGTATTGGCTGACCAGCCAGAACTTACCTACAACTGCTCTGCACAGACACAAGATGTAGTATAGAAGACCTGCCAGGAGCAATTGATGATAGGGGCGGATGGAGAGAGAGAAAGAGAGAGAGCGAGAGAGAGAGAGAGAGTAAGGAAAATCCGTGTTAACAACGCAAACTGATTGATGATGATAAAACTTTTTGTGAACATTACTGACAACATTTTGGAGAACATAACTGTACTATTCAAGTATTTCAGCAATATATATATATATATATATATATATATATATATAATGGATGTAATGTCATTATCAGGTGTCATGTATCCTTGCGTATCTAAAATTTTTACACAACTAATTTATATATATATATATATATATATATATATATATATATATATATATATATATATCCAAGAAAAAAACAATATTCGGTCACATGATAATAAATTTATTTCCATCCTCTTAAGAGCGTTGATATGAATCAAAACACCAAAAGAATTTTTACAGGACTTCATCAGATCTAACAAGCAAATAATATATATATATATATATATATATATATATATGTATATATATGTATATATATATATATATATATATATATTAATTATGTAAAAGTTTTTGATACACAAGAATACATGATACCAATGACATTATATACACTTTTGACACTAACTTCTTATATATATATATATATATATATAAACGAAAATTGATTACTTACTATATTCTCAGTCAGATTCATATCTAAATATTTTTCTCACGTGAAACTAAAAGTCACTGTGAGAGATGTTTGAATAATCCCTCTTAGTCTTTATATCACGCAATCTAAGGCGAGAAAGTGACAGTCACCAAGCGCCGTTTACCTTTTGTAAACTCTATTCTAACCTAGATATGTATGATCTATCACTGACATTGAGTACTATCTATTTGTAAATACTGCAAACTATATTATTAATATCAATATATATATATATATATACACACACACACACACATATATATATATATATATATATATATGCTTGTACATGGTGTTGTGTTGATAGTTTATTTGTGTATGTGTGTGTATGCGTAAAACATAATAAGTAGCTGATAATTATTTTTACTTTTGTCGTACTCGATCTGCATAAAATCCATTATTTCATGTGTTCACACATGTGTATGCGCGTGTGTATGTGCGTTTGTGAAAAAACCTTGCCAGTAGTAGATAATTATTTTTACTTTTGTCGTGCTCGATTTACGTAAAATCCATTCTTTTCTCTTGTGTATGTGTGTGTGTGCGTGTGTGTCTGTGTCTGTATGTGTAAGTGTGTGTGCGTGTATGTGCTGTACTTTTTTTTTCTTTAGATATTACGTTTCGTCTCTTCTCTTCTTCTCTTTCATTTGCTGCTTTTGTCTTGCTGTTATTCTTGTGCTTTTGTTGGCGTTCAGTTTTTATTGTAAATCCAAAATGGCTGTCGCCCCTAACCCGTTACATCGACTTCTATTATCGACTATCCCCTTAAACAGTGTTGTCGGATAAAAATGGCAAGTGTTGTGTTCTCCCGGTATTCAGACAACTTAAATCAGAACAACGAACAACGGAGACAATGGTTGAGACCGGGCAAGAAAAACATTTTGATGGAAAAGAGCATTAATGGTGTTAATATGCTAGTTGTTTGCATGGGACACCAGGGCAATCGTTTAAATGTCGGTACGACCAGCAATGAAAAGGATAATAACCATTATAATAACTGTAATGATTTAAAAAGGAACGAGGCAAAAAGGAAAAAAGGAAATTATTATCGTAATAACAACGGCAATAATTAATACTTTTATCATACAATTTCTACAGCTAACGATACTTGCTGTAATAAGGAATTGATCATAGAAAGTAACATCAATGATGATGATGATGGCTGTATGGAAAACGCGCGAATTATGGAACGACGAGAAACGATAATATGGAAATTCAAAGACGCCAAAAAAAGAGAGATAAAAAGAAATAAAATAAAGTCTTGTAAAAACCAATAGTAAAAAATACAGAATATCCATTGAGTGACCATTGATATATAATTCAAACTCGATTACTGTTTCGAAAATATTATTGCTTTAATATGTTTCAGCAATATTGATGATGCTACTCTCGTTTTCAAGTTTTCGTAATGACTGAATGGCATATGATATGGTCCCGAAAAGCTTGGTAATAAACTGCCTCAAAATGTACAAAATATCACATGAAGTAATAAACTTTATCGAGAAAACCATGAACACCTGGAGAGTGGAATTGACAGCAGGAGGAAGAAGTTTAGCTGAAGCAAAGATCCAAAGAGCTATTTTTCAAGGAGATGCACGATCACCGTTGCTATTCATAATCGTCATGATCCTATTTACCCAACCCCTCCGCTCGGGCAGGATATGACGCAAGGTCAAATTTTTAAGCGGAGTTTAACAGGTTTGAATTCAGAGTTTTTCCTTCTCCTAGACTAGTTGCCTCACCAAGGCTGAAGAACCTAGTCTGCCCTACTATTTACCCATAGCTGGAGGGAGAATAATTGGATTCATACCTTTCCCAAGGGTATTAGTGCTATGTGAAATACAATCAGTCTTGTCCAGGAATTGAACTCGCACCGCCGTGTCCATATCCTATGACGATAACCATTACACTACGGGCACCTCCATTTTTTTTCTTTTCTTAATCGTCATGATGCCACTTAACCACATACTCAGAAAATGCACAGCCGGTAAATCGCTGGAAAAGATCAATCACCTAATGTACATGGACGACATCAAACTGTTTGCAAAAAATGAAAAAGAACTAGAAACTCTAATACACGCAGTTAGACTATGCAGTCAGGACATAGGAATGGAATTTAGCAGAGAAAAGTGCGAATGCTAGTGATGAAAAGCAGCAAACGACAAATTAGAACGCTCGCTGAAAAGGAAACCTACAAACACTTGCGGATATTAGAAGCTGACACCATAAAACAAGTGGAGATGAAAGAAAAAATTAAGAAAGAATATCTGAGGAGAACCAGAAACACACTCGAGACAAAACTATGTAGCAGAAACCCTATCAAAGGGATAGATTACTGTTCTATGCTGATAATGAAAAGTGAGAAAAGAGAAACAAAGGAAGGAATAGAAAGGCCAAATCGCGAAAGAATCAGTACACTTTGAGTGGACAAATACAAGTACTTGAGAATATTGGAAGTGGACATCATCAGACAAGCAGAAATGAAAGTAAAAATAAGAAAAGAGTTTCTCAGAAGAACGAAAACTTCACGAAACCAAGCTCTTCAATAGAAATCTCGTCAAGTTAATGCCTGTAAGATACTCTGGACAATTCTTAAAATGAACAAGGGATGAACTCAGACAAATGGACCAAAGAACGAGAAAATTAATGACTATACACAAGGCCTTACATCCGAGAGATGTCGTTGATAGACTATATGCATAGGTAAACATGTTATAGGTCTATAATTTCCGGGGATAATTCCTTTTTGGTGGTATTGCGTCCCAAATGTCAAGAAAAGCAATAAGAATTGCGTTGATGCATCAATACAATGACTCAAATACTACATTTAAAAGAGTATGGACTAATAACTGCAGCCATTAATAACAGTACTGGCAACATAATAACAAACAGAAAAACAACATAAACAAAAAAACAGAAATGGGAAGAGAAACAAGTGCATGGATATTTCAAAAGACTAACTAGCGAGATTGCGCACGATAAAAAAGGATCATAGCTACAAACTGGAAACCTCAAATCTCTTCAAATAGCATCAATAAACAAGACCATAAGGACTAATTATGTAAAAACAAAAATTAGAAATCTGCAACAGAATAGTAAGAGTCAATTATGCAGTGAAAAAGACGAAGCGATTAATCATATAATAAGCGAATGCAGCAAATTAGTGCAAAGAGTACAAGACTAAACACAACTGGGTGAGGAAAGTGATCCACTGGGAATTGTGCAAGAAATTGAATTTTGACTATACGACCAAATAGTCTATACACAACCCAGAATCGGTCCTGGAAAGTAAGACGTACAAGATTTTCTGAGATTCTGAAATACGAACGTATCACCTAATTATGGCCTGGCAAACAGACCAAGTGTTGATTACTAAAAACAAAAAAAGAAAAGAATAACAACAAGCTGTTTAGTGGATTTTGCTGTTCCAAGGGATCACAGAGTGAAAATGAATGTTCATGAAAACTAAGAAAAAGCGATAGAACATGAGAATAACGATGATTCCAATTTTAAATGGCACGCTTGGAATGGTCCCCAAAGCCTAGAAAAGATAACTGGAAGAATTGGAAATCAGTGGAAATTCTTCCAAGACTACAGCACTGTTGAGATCAGCTAGAATACTGAGAAGGGTGATGGAAATAAGAGGATGTTTGCTGTCACTAGTGAAAGTATACCATTTATTCCTGGTGTAAAAAATTACCAAGGAATTAAAATAATAATAATAATAATTGATGAGACGCAGAAAAAGGAATATGAGGAAAGATATGCTAATACAGCAAAATGGTACAGGTGTACAACTGAAGATCAGATTAGATGGGGAATCTAATCCACCAGGAACTGTACAAACTACAAAAATTGGAACATATTGACAGAGGTTTTGATTTAGTTTCTTTGTTTAATGGCACATCAAACTTTGTGGGTCATTTAATATCCAAACCATCCGTGTAGAACAGCAGTTATAGTGATCGGGGGTTCATAACTTTCGCATTAGTATTAGTCCGAATTTGTACGTAATAATTCGACCGGGGTTCGAATTTGATTACTTGACTAATGGTACATGCAGACCAGAAACTATCCTAGAAAATGGGACGCTCATTATTTTCATGGATTAAAAGAATCTTCTAATTCAGACTAGAAGACTTGATCTAGTTTTAGTTGAAAAATAAAGAAAATCATTTGTTAACTAGTAAATTTAGTAGTTCCAACAGACCACAGATTGAATGAAAAGGAAAGCAAAAAACAAGATAAATACTTTAACCTTGCTGCAGAACTGAAAAGTTATGGAATATGAGGATGACCGTGATGCCAATCATAGTTAAACCTCTTAGAAGAATCTCAAAATTCCTGGAAAAGAGACCGGTGAAAATGGAAATTCAAGAAGAAGATGCTAAAATATAGTTATAGCAATTAGAATCCTTGCAACACCAGTAGTAACATACAGTTTAAGTATTATAAACTGAACATGAACTGAAATGAAAAAGATGAATACTAAGTTAGGTTTGGTTTCTTTGTTTAATGGCATATTAATCTTTGTAGGTTATTTAATGCCAAAATCATCCTTCTAGATGAACAGTAGTCGTACTATTTAACCCATAGTCGGGAGGAGAAGGGGGTTCATACCTTTCCCAAGGGTATTTGTCCGAAAGTTAACGTAATAACGCGACTGGAGTTCGAACTCACTACGATTCCTCAGTCCATCGCTTTAACCCAACACCACCAGGACACCCCCACTAAGTTAGGAAACACATAATCTGACAGTGAATGCATCACTTAAGAGCAGATATAGAACGTTTCAAGAGATAAAAAACGAAACACTTTCGGATAAAAGAAATACTAAGACACTACAGCTGATCAGATGCTACTGTTCATTAACACACACGAGAAGTAAAAGAAAATATTTAATTAATAAAGAAAGCAAAAAAAAAAAAATGCTAAACAGCTCGACCTTTCGACCTCACGTCAACAAATAAAACAATAAACATAAAATATGAGGCAAAAAACAAAAAACAAAGAAGTGAATCACAAGAACAAAATCAATTTAAACATCCTGTAACATACCCATACATGAATTTAGGAAATGTACTTAAGATGTTCATAACATATATACATAGAACATAGGAATCTCGAAACACGAAAAACACGACTTCTTAGTTCAGGTACGAAACTTTTTATTACCTTTGAGTTTAAAGGTCCTTCGATATAAGGAGAGAGATACACATTCTTTCTGTTCTGGCTTTTCCATCCGCCCCCTATCTCGTGCGACACCTGTAACAGAGGTAGAACTCAACTCAACTCACTCACTTTTTCAAAATCCCCCAAATCCTCCGCGCGCTTCCAGTGTGTGACGTCACCCACACTCTGTAGCCCCGTTTCCCGTCTGGGCTATTGTGACATCTCTGAGTGACACGTCCGCTTCGCTCGTGCGCGCGAACACCTGCGTTAATGTTGCACCTAAGTAACCCATGCACTGAGCTGAAAGGTTATGCCTAACTAAACCCAAAGGCATAAAACGAAATCCCTCGGCCATTATATTACAATCCTGGGAACAAAAAAACTCCATGCACAATACGCTCAAAGAATTAGAAATACTGATATGAAGAAAATATAATCGATGGCTGAAAAGTATTGAACTGGAGGTAGAGACAGAGGGGTTAGTAATAACAACACAGGATCAACAAGAAACAATCTGGCAAACATTGCAAAAAACAGATCAAACTCATTATGTTGACTGAGCAGACAAAAAAAATTAGTCACAGGTTCGACAATTTTAACACCTGAGAAACCATGTTGACTTTTTTGCACTCCAGTATACAACGTGACTGTTAGATAAAACCATCATTTAAGATGTATGGAAAAGTTTACAGATTTCTCAAAATTCCGTGAATACATAACCAGCAAATTTAGTTATAGGTAGTAACAGAACCTACCTGGATGGATATACCCCTGCGACGACTCCATATCATTTCACATAGTGCCTGCTATTCATATATAAGGAAAGCTATATTGTTACCTCTCTCTCTCACTCTCTCTCTCTCTCTCTATATATATATATATATGATTTGTTTATTTTTATACCTATTTTATAATTCTGACGGAATGAAAAAACCCAGATGGTTCAATTTGTTAAAAAACAAAATAATACAAAAACTAATACCCGTGAAAAAAATCTATTAAAAGAAAAGACTAAAAACATTCGTACCGCTTGAAAATAATCAACCAGCACCGCAATGTCGATTCAATAGAAAAAACGCCGACAGAATCGCCTAAGTTGAAACGTATGAGAGTGTCCTATACAAAAAGGGAACCGAGATTAAAATACCTCCAGAGTCAGAAGTAATCTATCTAGATTTCATCTACAGGATCTTCAGGATCGTAATCAGCCGGTTGGATAAACGTAAGTAAATTATTTCTGCCTCTGTAGGTATATATATATATATATATATATATATATATATATATATATATATATGAAAAGAGAGTGAGAAAACAGGGTTGGTAACTACAATAAAGCGTTTTTTCATCTATATTATCAGTATTTCGTAATTTAAATGGGGTTTAGATTCAGTCTTAAATATAGTTAAAAAATCCGATATCTTTAATGATTTTAGTTGTAACCCTTCAATGCTTTGTGTAAAAAAAAAGGCATCCAGTTTTGTGAATTTTATTATACGATTTCTTATGATGAATAGCAGTAAGTAATGTTACATAAAATCAAAATACTTTGGATAGAGAAAAGGCCCATAGCGTGAAAATATATCGAAACACTGGATGAGGCGTAATAGTGGCAATGTGACGCGAATAGGGCTGTGCAAAACACGCATCGTGAGAAACGATTTCAACATGGAGAGTATGACTCATACATGTTAATCCTCGAGGCTGTTTACTCGCCTGAACCCGCGCCTATCTTTCAAAAGTGAATCGCTGACGGCGCACTTGGCACTTGTCGACCCCAGGTACAATTTTCTCCTTAATTGGATCCTCCTTTAATTAATTTTGAGGATTTGTCTCCCACTCGACTAATTATTCATTTGACGTCATTCACACACAAATCATAAGCACTTTATCTGTGGTAATAAGCAATGGCTGGGAGGCAATTGCCTTTTGCGTTTCTATTGATTTTAGAAACTTACTGAATGTATGAATTGGTAAATCGAGCCAAACTATACGTTTCTATATTTCATATAAAAATCCTGCATTCGAATATTTATCTATATATATATATATATATATAAGTGCGTATGTATGTATGTATGTATGTGTGTGTGTGTGTCTGTGTGTGATTTGAGTGATATATTTTACGTATGATCTTTTTGTGTGGCAACTTTCACTTTCTATATTTGAATCACAATCGAGCCAAACGATTCGTTTCAATATTTCACTCGAAAATCCAGCATTCACACATACCTTTTATATAGATATATATGCGCGTGCGTGCGTGTGTGTGTGTGTGTGTGTGTGTGTGTGTGTGTACGTGTGTGTGTGCACGCGCGTTGGTTTGTTTGTGTGTGTGTGTGTGTGCGCGTGCGCGCGTGTGTGATTTGACTGATATACTTTTGGTATAACCTTTTCGTGATCCTCTATTTATTAGATTATAAAATGTATAACACATTCACATTTTGATATATATATATATATATATATATATGTATATATATATATATATATATATTGGCTTTTATTGCCCAAAATCTTTATATGATAATAATAATAATTATAATTATAATAATAATAATCTTGCTTGGGAATTGAAAAAACTATGGAATGCGAAGGTACAAATATACCAATTTTGATTGGTGATTTTGGTACAGTGACTAAAGGATTATTAAAGTGATTGGAGGACTTGGATAAGGAGGACGAGTGGAGACTATCCATACTACAGCATTATTGAGAACGGTCAGAATACTAAGAAGAGTCCTGGAGATTTGAAGAGACTCGCTGTCACTCAAACTCCAGTGAAAGACCATCAACTAAAATTGATGTGAAAAACTCTTATGAGCAAATAATAATAATAATAATAATAATAATAATAATAATAATAATAATCCTGCATTATTTGAATTCAAATAACAAGTATCTTTGTATTTTTACGACTCTAAGTATTCTTTCAATCTTTTTTGCAATGGTCTTCAGAAATGGTCCAAGCCTTCCAATAATAATGGGTACAACTTTCGTATTCGTGTTCTACAGCGTTGTCGCATAGATACAACAGCTCGAAGATTACATAGAAAAACCCGAACGAGGACTGATTAAAGCCATCAGAAAAGATACCGACAACACGATAGACGATAGAATGACAATAACTAGAAAACACAAATGAAAAGAAACTCAAGGGCCGCTTTAAACGACTAATAAAAACTATCTCACACGAGAAAACCTGGACCAGGCTAAGAAAGGGTAACCTTAAGCGAGAAACGGAATCTCTCCTAATAGCAGCAGAGGACAACGCTATAAGAACCAATCATATTAAAGCGAGAATAGACAAGAATCAAGAAAATAGCAAATGTAGACTATGCGGTGGCAGAGACGAAACGACCCATCACATAAGCGAATGCAGTAAATTAACACAGAGGGAGTAAAAGACGAGACACGACTGCGTCGGCAAGGTGATCCACTGGGAAATGTGCAAGAAATTTAAATTTGACTATACTAACAAATGGTATATGCACAACCCAGCACCTGTCCTAGAAAATGACACACATAAACTCCTATGGGACTTTGACATACGAACGGATCACCTAATCTCGGCCAGAAGACCAGACCTTATACTAATTAACAAAAATAAAAAAGAGAATTTGCAAAACTGTCGACTTTGCTGTCCCGGCTAACTACAGAATAAAACTGAAAGAATGTGAAAAGAAGAATAAATACCTCGACCTTGCTAGAGAATTGAAGATGTTGTGGAACATGAAAGTGACGATTGTACCAATTGTGATTGGTGCTTTTGGCACAATAATTAAAGGATTATTAAAAGGTCTGGAGGACTTGGAAGTTGGCGGACGGGTAGAGACTATCCAAATGACTGCTTTACCGAGAACGGCCAGAATAATGAGAAGAGTCCCGGAGACTTGCTGTCACTCAAACTCCTGTGAAAAACCATCAGCCAATACTGATGTAAGAAACTCTAAAGGAGTAAATAATAATGATAATGATGATAATCCTGCATTATTTAAATTCAAATAACAAGTATTTTCGTATTTTACGACCATAAGTATTCTTTCAATATTTTTTGCAATGGTCTTCAGAAATGGTCCAAGCCTTCCAATAATGATGGGTACAACTTTCGTCTTCGTGTTCCCCAATTGTTTCAGTTCTTTAAGGTCTACATATCTCTCCATTTTTTTCCATTTAACAATATGAAAAATCATGACTGGATTCATGGTCTGTTTATATTTCAAAATCACATAAACTTTTATATTGTTTATTCTCATATGCAGATTCTGGTTTATTAATATATCATAGATAGGTATGGTCTAATCCTCGTCGTTTGCTCGAATTTCGGTGTGCCAATTTTTCTAATAGATTGTAGATTATCTCATACTAAATCCGATTTATTCATATGTATTAGATATATATGATTTGTAAACATTAGTCAACAAAGTTAATTATAACCAATTAATGAAATATATCACCATCATCAGCCATTTGTTTACACAGAGTTAAATGGTCAAACAGTTCTTTTTCAAACAATTCAGTTTAGCATAAGTCAAAGTTAAATAGTTCCAAGTATTGCTATCCATCACCAACGATTCAATTAAACATCAGTCCTTTGTTTGTACACAGTTAAAGGATTACACAGTTCTATTTCAAACAATTCTGCTTAACATAAGTCAAAGTTAAATACTTCTAAGTTTTGCTATCTATCACAAAAAATTCAATTAAACACCGGTCGTTTGTTTGCACACAGTTAAAGGATTAAACAGTTATATTTCAAACAATTCTGCTTAGCATAAGTCAAAGTTAAATAGTTCTAAGTATTGCGATCTATCACCAACAATTCAATTAAACATCAGTCATTTGTTTGGACACAGTAAAATGATCAAATAGTTCTATTTCAAACAAATGAAGCATGCTACATAATAAATCATATTTTAGAGTTAAGACTGTTCATTTTATTCGTACGATTTATTGCAATTCTTGTCCGTTATAATTATCTTTCATGAATTTGCATCGTAGTTCTTGATGACAGTCAATCCACCTTTTATTGCTGTAGAGTTTTCTAACTCATTTTTCCCCTTTTCAGGGCATTCTCACGTGTTTCTTTGATCAAATTGTTAATCTTCCAGTAAAATTGTGTTCATCTTAAGAATACTTATATCTAAGGAATTTTATACCTCTTGTAAATCTTAAACGATATTTGTATTTATACCTCATAGGCTTATTTTTGTGAAATTTTGCTTGGTGTTTCATGAGTACGGCCGATGTAAATTGACAACCGAAAGTTAAGTATTAATCAGTCCTAATAATTGCAACTTTTGACAGTTGGGAGTTTTAAATATTGTTAACACTATTACTATAATAAACCAATGTCCTCTCGATGGGGCTGAGAATACTCTGGCTGCAACCCCTGAAAAAGTGGATTCCAGGGGATAACAATAAATTACATCTAATGGTGAGGCTCCAATTCTATGTCCATTGACCTGGAGTGGTTGTATCTGTTAGAGTCCTTTTTACGATTAAATTAAATCTCTTTAAAAATTATTCGTATTCCATAGGACTGTGTGCCAAAAAGAAAACTCTTAAGAAATAACTGCACAAAAATCCTTAACATGAACACACAATTAATACGATTCCCTAACCTTTAGACATAAAATAACCCTAGAAGGGTTTTAAATCATTCAATCAATTAATCAATCAATAATATGATCTACAAATAAATATCTTTTTTTTTTGCACTGCGTTAGTAAAATTCATTTTTGATTCCACATTCTCTTGTCCTATGTAGAAAGATTCTGCGTTCCCTTCTACCTTATATGGAAGAATATTATTCATTTCAACACTATAAATAACAGTTATCTGGTTACCTAGTATACATTAATTTTTTTAATGGTCAGTCTACCCCTAAAAAAAGTGAACGAAGTTTTTTGGTTTAGTTTTGGTTTGCTTATATCTAAATTTCTTTGTTTAATGGCATATCAAACTTTATGGGTTATTTAGTGCCAAAGCCATCCGTTTAGAATAACAATAGAGTTACTATTTGACCCATAACTGGGGAGATAAGGTTTGGTTAGCTCTCTTTGTTTAATGGCATATCAACTTTCATGGGTTATCTAATGCCAAAGCCATCCATGTAGATGAATATTAGTGGTACGATTTAACCAATCATCATCATCATCATCATATCGTGCTGGCAGCACGGATATCCCTGACCCTCTCTCGCCACTCCTCCCTATCGTTCATCGCCCAAGGTAGGTCTTCAGGACAGCAACCTGTATCCTCACATAGCTGCTGAATGTACGTTCGAGCTGGTCGTCCTGCTTTTGTGCGGCCATGTGTGGGGATCCATAAGAGTACATCTCTTATGAGTTCATCTCTGCTTCTCCAGCAGTGTCCTGCATGTCTGGTTCGTCTAACTTGAATAGTTTTCGTGATAGGGGGCAGGTGGCCGTACAGTTGGTGTCTTGCGGGGTGTTGCTGCCAGGACTTGTTCAGGATTGCACGCAGCATTCTTGTGTAATTGCCATCTAGTTTCTTCTCCAGCCGTTTTGTTAGCGTCCATGTAGTGCATCCATATAGCAGTATCGATGTGACTGCTGCCTGGAAGAAACTGCGTTTCATTTTATCGGTTAGGTCTGATTTTCATATAATCGATAGCCTATTGATAGCTGTCCATGCTTTCGTTAACCTCGTTTCGATGTCCTTTTCGGTTGATTCGACGCTGCTTCCTAGGTACGTGAATTTGTCTACTAGTTTAAGAGGGGTTCCTTCTAGAGTGGAGATGTCCCCCGTTTGATAGTACCCCATTAACAAGGTCTTGTGCCATATACGTTCTCTGACGAAAAAAATTAGCTTAAAACATATACGTATATAAGAATAAGATAAATAAATTTAAAAATACAAAGCTGTTCATGGACCTACGTATTTCAATATATATATATATATATATATATATATATATATATATATATATATATATATGTGTGTGTGTGTGTGTGTGTGTGTGTGTGTGTGTGTGTGTGTGTGTGTTGAAATGATAGACTGTGGTGAATCTGACGAGATGATGAAAATAACTGGAAAGATGGATAAATCAGACCTTTACAAATGTTTAGTATGATAAAGTTCTTGAAATAAAAGAATGAAATATGACTACTACTAAACCCTTTGTAAGTGTTTGATTTATCCATCTTTCCATCTATTTTTATCATCTGGTCAGATTCACCTCACTCTATCTTTTCAATATATATATATATATATATATATATATATATAGTGGTAGGTTTCTGAGATAATATTGGGAAAAGTGTCAGAAATTTTTGGAGACCTGGTGTCATCTAATATCCAGAGATAACAGCATCTGCAATGAGCTTGCAAAGACAAGATATACGATAACAGTAATAAAGATGCGTCGAACGTAGTACACGAAAAGGAACAAAAAAAAAAAACAAAAAAAAAACGGAAGAATATGATGATTAAGCACTAGAAAAAATAAAGACAGAGAGAGAACTACAAAAATTCGACCGGAAAAAATTCTCAATACAAAATAAGAAAATGGTTTCTTAATACAATTTGGTTTTATAAAATTCAATATTAAATCCAAGATGTGTAAACTTAAATTATTTTTATTCAAACACATTTCATTCTAAGTTAGTAGTAATTGATTGTTTTCACGAGATATTAAGTAACAAGTCATTAAGCTTTTTTCAGTACAGTTGATAACTGAATGGCCTGGTTTCTTTCGCAGATTTCTAAATTCCTCAACTTTCTTTTTTTTTATCAGAGTTTTGCGTATTCGACGACCATTAGTTTCTTCTGTTGAATCTTTATTGTTTGCATAGTTCCCAGTGGTTCACTTTCCCTACCCATTCAGGTGTTTCTTTGAACTTTTTCTAAGATATATTTTTTATTATATAGTTAAGTGTCTTATCTTTAGCTTCTAGTGGCAAGCATTTGCTATTCTCTCGTGTTTTGTCTATCTTGGTAATAATATGCTTGCTTCTTTAACAGCGATTTGATTGCTCTCTTTGAATTTCTTATTTACAATTATTTATATTTTGTATCATCTTTGATGTATCTTCTGAAATGTCCATACAATTGTTTATTGTTTGTAAGCATTGCTTACTTTGTCACAAGGATAGAAGTATGCGGTACTCACCTGCGTAGTTCTTTGTCTTGCACATTTCTCTAGCAAGGTCTAATAAAAAAAAAAGAATCTCTAGCTATAACAGAGGGATTAGATTTGGAATTAAAAATTTGCAATGCTTGTAGCAAATAACAGAAATAAATTAACAGCAGAAAGAATAGAATTGTCTAATCAGTAAAGCATCAAAATGCGCACAGAAAACGAAAACTACTAATACCTGAAAATATTAGAAGCAGATATAATCAAAGGAAGATAAATGAAGGGAAAAATCAAAATGGAGTAGTTCAGAAAGACAAGGAAACTGCAGGAAATTAAACCGAACAGATTATGTGTTACAAGAAATAATATAGAAACGAATACGCAGACCTAAGAGGGAAATTAAATCACGATTAAAAAAACAACTATTTCAAAGCAAGAATAGATTATACTAAGATAATAGTCAGTGTAGGCTATGTGGAATAAAATATGGAACAGTTAACGACATAATATACGAATGCAGTAGACTGGCCCAGAAAAAATAATAAAAATGTCATGATTGGATGGAAACGGTGATCCACTCATGAATGTGCTAGCGTTTAAACTTTTACCATACAAATAAATGGTACATGCTCAGATAAGACTCGACCCTGTAAAATGAAAGGTAAAAAATTCTCTGGGATTTGAGAATGGAAACAGATCAACCAATCCTGGCCAGAAGACCTGACCTAGCGTTAATTAATAAAATAAGAATGACTTGTCAATTCTTCATTCCAGAATATCACAGACTAAAAGGAAAAGAAAGCGAAAAACCTGAATCTTGCCTGAGAGCTGAAGTAGTTATAGAAGGTGACGATAATTTCAATGATTGTTAATTGGAGTACTTGGCACAGTCCTGAAAAACACTGGAAAAGAGACTCCTGGGATTAGATTTGCTTTGGTTGAATTTTATATATATGATTTGTAAACACATTTTGTTGATGATATTCTTGAACGAGCCTGAGCTCTTTTTTGCGCACAGTTAAATGGTTTCAAGTATTGCTGTAAAACAGTCACAATTTAACATCGGTCATAAGTTTGCACAAAGTTTGTTGTATTAGATAGGACCCTATCAGGTGCTACCACTCCGGGTCAGAGTGGACATAGAAGTAATAGCAATTAAAGGGTACTCCACATTCCCCAAATCTCCAAGGCTGGAGCCTCACCATCAGATGGTTTAATATCATATCTAAGAAGATCGTTAGTGAGGGGCCTTTAAAAAGATGTCATCAGTGTATTCTAGGGCTCTAGCCGACTGGGCTGGCAAGGATTAGAGGGAAGAATTAAAATTGTACAGACGACAACACTACTGCAATTGGCTGAAATATTTGAATACTTTTGGAATACTGAAAAAACTTACTGTTACTTGGACGTCAGTACAGCCACCTTCGACTTAAGTGAAAACCAAGTAAATAATGATCACAGAAGGTGATAGTGATACCAATATTAATTTGTTCGCCTGGTACAACCCGAAAGGATTGGTAAAGGGTCCAGAAGACTTGAAAATAGGAGAAAAAGTGGACACGATCTGGACTACATTATTAAGATCGGTCAGAATACCGAGAATAGTCCTGGAGACTAGAAGAGACTTGCTGTCACACAAACTTCAGTAAAGAAACTATCAGCTAACGCTGATGTAAAAACTCTCAAAAGTAACAATAATCAGCAAAAATTCTGAGAAGTGTCCTGAAGACTTAATGAGACTTATCGTCAGTCAAACTCCAGTGTGACACCATCAGCTAACGCTGATGTGAAAAAAAAACTCGCAAGGATTATAAGTGATGATAGCAATAATAGTAAATATTATTATTATTATTATTATTATTATTATTATTTACTCCTTGAGAGTTTTCAACATCAGTTTTAGCTGATGGGTTATCACTGGAGTTTGAGTGACAACAAGTCTCTTCAAGTCTCCTGGACTCGTCTCAGTATTCTGGCCGATCTCAACAATGTTGTAGTTTAGAATATCTCCACTCATCCTCTCATTTCCAAGTCCTCTAGTCCTTTTACCAAACCTTTGGTGACTGTACCAAGAGCACCAACGACAATTAGCATAATCGTCACTTTCATTTTCGACAGTTTTTCAATTCCCTAGCGATGTCCAGGTACTTATCCTTATTTTTGTTTTCTTTCAATTTTACTCTATAGTTAGCCGGAATAGCAAAGCCCACAAATTCTCTTTCCATTTTTTTGTATTATTAAAAGGTCTGATCGTCTGACCAAGATTAGGTGATCCGTTTGTATTTCAAAATCCCAAAGGAGTTTGTGCATCTCATTCTCCAGGACAGGTTCTGCGTTGTGCGTACTATTTTTATTATTGTAAGGTTTTTCTACCAGCGAACGCTGGAGGTCTTTCACTTTAACTGAACTCTCAACGGCAGCAAATCATCTCAGGTCTCCAGTTGAGATCTCCAGCCGATATCACCAATTCTTTAATCTTTCTCTGATTTCCAGTTCTTTCAGTCTCTTGGGAACAGTTTCAACTATTATTCATATCACCGTCACTTTCATATTCCAGTTTTTCCAACTCTCTAGCAGAATCCAGAAATTTGTCGGTCGTTTTTGCTTTATTATATTTTTACTTAGTGGTCGGGTGGAACAGCAAAACTAGGTCTTTTTTCATATTACTTAATATTAGGTCTTTTTTCATGTTACTTAAAACTAGACCTTTTTTCAGGTTACTGAAAACTAGGTTTTTTTTCATGTTTCTTAAAACTAGGTCTTTTTTCATGTTACTTAAAACTAGACCTTTTTTCATGTTACTTAAAACTAGACCTTTTTTCAGGTTACTGAAAACTAGGTTTTTTTTCATGTTTCTTAAAACTAGGTCTTTTTTCATGTTACTTAAAACTAGACCTTTTTTCATGTTACTTAAAACTAGACCTTTTTTCATGTTTCTTAAAACTAGGTCTTTTTTCATGTTACTTAAAACTAGGTCTTGCTTTCTGACCAGGATTGTAGTAGCAGTAGTAGTAGTAGTTGTGTACTAAAAATACTACGAACATATTTAGATATTAAATATTAGGAAATATAGTAATTATCTTGTAAGCGTAACTTAACTTTCTTATATCTGTTTACCCAAAAGAAATAGTAGAATACTTGCTAGAAATCAATATATAGATATTATTATGCGATAGGGCGTTGTCCATCACATTACACGCGAAATCAGTTTCATATGTTTCTATCGATCCAAAAAGAGAATTTGGCTCCCTTACCGGTAACTCAGAAAAAAAACCCTGATAACAGGCCAAATATAAATGAACCCAAGCTCACCTAAGGCTACCTTAATATATTTTATAGATATTTCACGTGATTTCATGTATTTTGAAAGAATTACCATTCGCTGTTTTTAGGAGAAAATCTGCTCTTAAGCTTGAAGCCGTGTAATAAAGAATTTTATGAGTTAATACCATTATCAGAAAGAAGACGAGACAATGATTCATTACCTCCAGCTGATATTTTAAATATATCACAACTCTATCCCCGTAATAATAATAATAACAATTATCATTATTATCATTATTATTATTAATATTATTATTTACTCCTTTAGAGTTTTTCACATCAGTATTAGCTGATGGTTTTTCACTGGAGTTTGAGTGACAGCAAGTCTCCTCAAGTCTCCAGGACTCTTCTCAGTATTCTGGCCATTCTTAGCAATGCTGTCGTTGGGATAGTCTCTACCCGTCCACCAACTTCCAAGTCCTCTTATTAATCCTTTAGTTATTGTGCCTATTATTATTATTATTATTATTATTATTATTATTATTATTATTATTATACCTGGACCTTACAAGAGAATTGAAAAAAAAATGTGGAACATGAAAGTGACGATTATTAACATTCGTGGGTTATTTAATGCCAAAGCCATTCTTGTAGAAGAACAGTGGTGGTATTATGTAAACCATAGTTTATTCCATTTGTAATTGGTGCTCTTGGTAGTCCCCAAAGGATTGGTACAGGGACTAGAAACATGGAAATAAGAGGACGTGTGGAGACCATCAAAACAACAGCACTGTCGAGATCGGTCAGAATACAGAGAATAGTCCGGGAGACTTGAGGAGATATCCTGTCACTCAAAGTCCAGTGAGAAATCGTCAGCTAACGCTGGTGTGAAAAACTAGTAAAGGGGTAATATAATT
The DNA here is from genome assembly GCA_963585895.1 of Sepioteuthis lessoniana. NCBI lineage: Eukaryota > Metazoa > Mollusca > Cephalopoda > Myopsida > Loliginidae > Sepioteuthis > Sepioteuthis lessoniana. The sequence goes on along the minus strand of CAUZXS010005342.1, from coordinate 82,285 downwards.
ATTATAAATTACTTGTACTTGGGAATTTTAAAAGCGGGCACCATCAAGCAAACAGCGACGAAATCTTAAAAAATAGGAAAAGAGTGCCTCCAATGAACAAGAAAGCTTCTCGAAACCAAACTCTGCTGCAGAAATCTCATCAAAGGAATACACACTTGGGCTGTTCCCTTGAAAGGATACTGTTGTATCCTTAAAAAGGATACAATCAGACAATATTGTACTTGAGCGGAAAGGAACAATCAACACGTTCGTAGATTAAGAAAAGGTTTTATAGCAAGTGAGATACAATAAGACAAACAAGGAATAATGAGACACGTTACAAATCCCCGAAGCGAGGGCAGGTATAATACCATGGTCACTGTATATATAGTCACTCAATATGACTGAAAGGGGTTGTTGGATATTCCATTACTGACGATACTATGGACCATTCTTAAAATGGACAAGGGAGGAACTCATACGAATGGATCATAGGACAAAAGAATCAGGACTATGTACAAGGCATTACATCGGAGAGATTTTGGTCAACGTCAGTTGCTTTTCTTTTTTGTGTATGAATCATATAATCGGGCAGCTTAAAGATTAAAGTAGATTTACCAAGGAGTCCCGATAGTATAGGGACTACCATGCTGGACAGCAATAAAATTGTGAGGTTGAACTATTATATTCACTTTCAGACTATCTGTTTGGAAAGATATGAACCACTTTACCGCCGCAGACATGGGCTACTCTACTTCTACAAGAATAGCTTTCGCATTAAATAAGTCATGAAGGTTGATATGGCATTAAACAAACAAACCAAACCAAACCTTATCTTCCTTCCTAGCTATGGGTTAAATAGTACCATAACTGTCCGTCTACAAGAATGGCTTTGACAACAAAAGTTGATATGCCATTGAACAAAGAAACCAGACCAAAGTTTATCCCCTCCACAACTATGGTTTACATAATACCACCACTGTTCTTCTACAAGAATGGCTTTGGCATTAAATAACCCACGAATGTTAATATGCCATTAAACAAAATAAAACAAAATTTGCTTGTAACGGTTAAAGTGTTGGACTGCTACTTTGAAGTAAGCGAGTTCGAACACCAGACGCGCAATTATATTTACTTACTAACTAATACCCTTGCGAAAAGTATGAACCCCTAATCCTCCAAGTTATACGTTAAATTGTACTATTACTGTTCTTCTACAAAGATTTTGAAATCAATAACACATGAACATTAATATACTATTCAACCAGGCTAATTGCATTTCAAATAGCACTAATACCCTTACGAAAGGTATGAATCCAATTATTCTCCCTTCAGCTATGGGTAAATAGTAGGACAGACTGAGTTCTTCAGCTTTGTTGAGGCAACTAGTCTAAGAGAAGGAATACTCTGAATTCAGACCTGTTAAACTCCGCTTAAAAAAATTGACCTTGTGTCATATCCTGCCCGAGCAGAGAGGTTGGTAAATATGGATATATCATTCAACAAAGAAATCAGGCTATTCTTTCAGGGGTTTCCCCAAAGCGTAGTGGCTAAATTGTTGCACGTCTGCAGAAGAGTAAGACTCTCTCCAACGAATGTCCTATGACATTATGCCATCCGATGGTGAGGCTCTGGTCCTGGAGGTTTAGGGGATGTGGTGTACCTCTTTATAACCATTAATCTCGTATCCACTCGGATTCGCACTGGAAGTATCTGTTTGCATCAAATTTATGGGTCAAATAGAATATTTTATTCATTTACCATACTTGAAATTATTGAATTACTTTTTGACTAATACATTTGGGAAAAGTATGAACCCCATTTATCCCCCAGCAGTTAGTTAAATAGTTTTACTGCTGTTCTCCTACGATGATGCTTTCGCATTAAATAACCCACGAAGGTTGACATGCCTTTAAAAGAAAGAAGCCAAGCCAAACCAAAACCTTTCAAATTGTTCATGCAACCTTTAACAAAGGAAAGCATTCTTTTTTTCTGTATTCTTCCGATGACAAACTCCTTCCTTCTCTCCATCTTTTTCTTCTCAATTCACATTTTGTTTGCTACATATTGCAAAAGTTGTTGCTAATATGATGCTTATTGCGAGTTTTTCTCACAAGTTTTAAGTGGTGGTTTTCCTTAAGGTCTTAATGACAGAATATCTTCTTTAGCCTTCAGATGCTGTTAAAACCTTCAAGATCTTAACAGCACAGCCATCCGGATGGTCTTGATTCTTCTTTTTATCTCCAGTCCCACCAATATCTTATTCATACCTTTTGGGACCGTTCTGATAACATCGGCTACAATTGGTATGTATCACTTTCACCTTCAACTTTTTCTACTCTCTGCTAAGATCACGTCGTTGTTATTGTTGTCGTTGTTGTTTTTTTATTTCTTGAAATTTTACACACCAGCATTACCTGATGGTCTTTCACTGGAATCTCAGTGACAACAAGTGTCATCGGGTCTCCTGGACTCTTCTCAGTATTCTGGCCGATCTTAACAATACTGTAGTTTGGATGGTCTCCATTCATCCTCTGATTTCGAATTCATTCAACCATTTTTTTTCAAGCCTCTGGAGATCGTTAAAAACTCGCAAATTACAATTTTCCCTCATTTTTCTCATTTTCCACTTATTTTTAGTTCTCTAGCAAGGTCCAAGTGCTTTTCTCTTTTTTCGTTTTCTTTGATTTTCACTCTTTGGTCCGTCGGCAAGTTCTCTCAATTATTTTTTCTTTTGTGTTAATTACACATGTCAACACGATTTTTGGTGCCAAGAAACAAAAAAGCTAATTTGAAGGTGTTGATTCCGAAAATTACCTTAGTTTTCTATGATTAGCAAATATTTCTGCTGTACGCTAGTTGCTCATTTTAAAAAAAATCAATTTACGATCTTGGCTGTTCACAAAATTTAGTTTATAAAGGTTATAGGAACCCATCAATTTTTAGAGAGGCCGAGCACTTTATGTCAGCCACAAAAAAAAAAAAAAATTTAAATAGATGTAACGAATTTTTCAAATTTATTACCAAAATTCTAATTAACGAATAAACTTTACCAGAAATATACTTTAGTAAACCTGATAATAAAGGTGACATAAAAATGAAACTCTAACGTCATCTGTTTGATATCCATGAATTTATTCCATCACTTTTGTTCCTCCAACTCCAACTAAAGACATCCGGATTGAATGCACCTAATCCATTTTACATGAAGAACATTATGAAAATGCTTTTATTATAACATTAGGAAACTCATTAAGGATGATGAATTTGTTAATTCAATGAATGACTTGGAATTACGAGCTTGGACATCATTTGTTGACGTGTTGAAAAACTTCTTAGGCAATCGCCAAGCCGAAAAGTACAGGGAGTTAGTGGAAAAACTGTTGAAAAATCTACAAAACATAGGCGCTAATTCGAGTATCAAGATTCAATTTTCATACAGCTATCTAGATAAATTTCTTGATAATTGCATTGATGAGAGTGATGAGAACGGAGAATGATTCTTTCAGGATATCAAAACAATGAAAGCGCGTTACCGGGGACAGGGTGACAAACGAATGATGGCTGACTACTGCTGAAGTATCAAAGGGACTTGAAAAACATTGAACATGACAGACAATAAAGCAAGAGAAAAATTCCTATGTTCACAAAGATTTCATTTCTGATTATCTATTAAATGATTTGATGAAAATACTTGTTGGTATTGGTATATTCAATCGTGTAATTTTTAAAGACTTAATGTCTGATTGTTATTGCAAAAATAGTATTTCTCAATAAGCAAATCAATATTTGTTTGTTTAAATACGAATTGAGAAGTTTCTACGATTCTACTTTGTGAAATATTGCCATCAGTCAATATCATATATACAGAAAACAAATGAAAAAAAGTGCTTTTTTTTCCAAAAATGAGTCGTTTCAGTACAGCAAAAACGGTAGCTAACCAAGAAAAAGTAAAAGCATTTTTAGATTCAGCGCCCTCAGATTATCTAAAGAAGAAGATTGGTGCCTCCACAACATTTCAATTTTATTCATTTATTAATCTTTTTATTTTATTTTTTGACCGGTGTTAACACCTGATCTGATCTTTTGGTCTAGATTTGCATATTCGTTTGTATTTCGAAATCCTACAGAATTTTGTGCGTCTCATTCTCCAGAACTGATTCTAGCTTGTGCATATACAATTTGGTTGTTTGGTCAAATTTAAACTTCTTGGACAATTCCCAATGGATCACCTTGCCCATCCAGTCGTGTCTAGTCTTGTACTCTTTTTGAGCTAGTTTGCTGTATTCGCTGATATGTTATTAATCTCGTTTCCTCTCAATTATCATATAACCTACACTAACTATTCTGTTACATATTATCGATTTCCCTTCCTTGCGAGTTTTTCCCAACACTTTTATCTTGTGATTAAAGAAAACGTATAAGTAACAAGTAGTATTCTAAAGTCTTTATGGTTCCTTAAGTATTGCTATCTAACATCAATAATTCGATTTACTGTTAATCATTCATTAACTTTTTTATCTTAATCATATTCTGTATTGTTATTAAGGTTTAAATTTCTTTCCATCTTTCTTTTCATTTGTTTTTTAAAGTATCTCTCAAAGCGTTCATGTCTATATGTCTGTTTTCTTTCTTTTCTTTTTTAAACAACACACATTCTTTTTTTATCTCCTTGGTTATGTGCTAAATTATTTTTCCCTGTCTTTCTTCCTTGCGTTTGTGTTGACTGTATTTTTCTTTTTGTTTGTTTGCCACATTCTTTGTTTTTGCTCTTCTTCTTTTTTTCTATCACGCATTGTTTTCCGTTTTCTCACGTTGCACCGTGTCGTAAGGTTCATTTTTCAACTTTTTCAGGACCTTATTCGTTGTTTACGTGTCTGTGTTGATCTTTTTTTCTCTCTCAAATTCTTATCACAAATTTATAAAAAAAAAAAAAAATGATTCAGTCTTCGGCACCATAAATCATTGTAATGATTTCCTATGAGGTAACTATGGAATATCATTGATTATCTTTTCTTTCAGACGTTCGCGCGAAGTGGGTAAATACTTTTTAAATTCACATTTTATTCAGATGATTTAATTTCCTATCCAGCTCTTATGATGGAGTTTTATTACTAACATCATTTTGGGGAGATTTTTTCTCCGTTAAGAATATTATAATTCTTCTTGTGCTTCCCATCAAGAACTCAAAGTCCCAAAGGGGATGTAAGTTCTATGCCTCAAATTCCCAACAACTTTGTTCTGAACCTAGATCCCATCTGCCTAAAGTTAATAATTTCCATCCCTTTAATCACGGGACATCTCTATATTTTTATATAACATATGACATGGATTTTCGGTTCGTTCCAAGTGGCCCCGTGTGCTTTGGCAAACTGTCACATTTTGATTTGTAAACAGGGCACTTGGGTACAACAGGTGTGTAACCGGAAGGAAACAACGTGATGAGAACCACGCAGTCAGATTTAGACAGAATGCAGAGAGTCGCTGTCGAGCGAGGGACACGCAACCGATTAGAGGCGTCTCTGATGAGCTTGCAGGGGGGGTTGCAAGTGTTAGCACCCGCCTGGCTCCCGGAAGAAGATATGGGAAGAAGAAGTCCTCTCTCTGAGTATATATGTCTCTCCACCCATCTTTCACAGAAACATCAACTCTTTCGAGAATAAAGCGAGAGAGATATATTTTTATAAAGAAGTGCGTTCGTTCGTTCATTGAAGTTCGTAAATTACGGCTATACAACAAGTCAATCAACATTCAGCCTTTAGTTTCGTGTATCATTCTTGATTCTGGTACTGGAAAATCACTTCATGATCTCTTGTTTACTAATCCAATTTTCCGTTATCTTTTCGAGTCTTAACTTCGGTATAAATTCTATATACATTCCTATACTTAAATCAACTCACTACATCACATTTGCTTTCAACATAATTTTATTGACCATAATTTTATTTCACAATATTTTGCTATCTTTCAAGCAACTTTAAAACTCTATGCCTCTTATAATTTTTATCTGTATGAACAAAAAAACTTTTAAGTAATTTTTACAGTCTTAGGAGTTGTGTGTAGCGTAATGGTTATCGCCTCGGGAATCGGCGACTCATGTTCAAATCCTAAACAGAGCTGATAGCGTTTCACCTTGTGCAAATGCTCTTGGGAAAAGAATGAATCCATCTCTTCTCCTTGTATCCAGCTATTGTTAAATAGTTGGGGGAAATGGGTTCTGCAGCCTTGTTTAGATAACCAGTCTAGTAGAAGGAAAACTCTGAATTCAAAATATCTTTACTCCACTTTAAAGTTGATCATATGTTACATATTTCCCGCGGCGGAAGGATTGAGTAAAAACAATTTATAATAGTCTTCAAGAGAACTCTATTTCAAGAAAGCTGACTATATTTCATTACAATTATTATTTAATCTGAATGGAAGATAATCCGAATTTTTACAATCTTTAAGAGAACTGACTGTATTTCAAGAGAACTAGCTGTAGTTCATTAAAATTATCATCTAGAGATCAGAATGAAAGATAATCTGGAAATACAATATCTGATGAACTCGGTGAATGAATAAACATTTCCAGTCGATAAATGATAATTGCACGATTTCCTTGTTTCTCTATTCGCATTGATATTTTTTGCTTGGAATTCTATTATGAATTTATGAAAAAAATTCATCGTGTCTTTGGTACCGTAAATCCTTGTTAATTTGCCCTGAATCTCATGCGTAAGGGTATATATATATATATATATATATATATATATATATATATATATATATATTTGTGTGTCTGCGTGTGTATGTGAATATTTGCATGTTTGTGTATGTGTGTAAGTGAATGTGTATATATATTTGTGTGTATATGTCTGTTTATGTATGATTATATGTGTGTGTACATATATGTGAGCGTGTTTGTGTGTCAGTGTGTGCGTGTTACAAGAAGTAAAGTGCATATATATATATATGTATATATATATATATTTAAGTAGGTGGGGGGTAATTGTTTGAATTAGAGCCTTACTTCTTTGATCTCATTATTCAGTATCTGATATTGGTAGGGAAATCTTGGTGGTGGATGACTTCACCGGATATTTACGCGAAATTCAGATATATCATATAGGAGCTTTGCAAAATATTGACATAAAATTTAGATTGGTAGGGCGGTCGGTGACCCGGCAATTGTAGTGGTCACATGAACTGCAACACACCACTTTGGTCCTAACTAGATTTAACGGGCGGTCGGAGAGGCTCGACCCAATTAATCAGCTAATTATATTGATCCCTAGCATCTAGGTAATTGTTTTGATTGTGTTGTGTGAGCCTTACCCATCTCACCATAATGGACTCTTCTTACCCTTATTAGTACTGAGAGATTTCGCTGCCAGAGAGGCTGATTAATATCGGTGTTATTCGAATAAGTACGAGACTTCTTACCTTTTCTATGTAACTCTGTCTTTCTTGTGTAATATAATCTGTTATCTAATATCCGTGTTTGCGTTTTCATTAGTGACTCTTTCTGGGGCCACAACATACTGGCGACGAGGAACTCGAACGAAAAAAGGGACACTCCACCAAGCAAAAGGAGTTAATCGCTCAACGTACTGGCGAAGATATATTGCAACAACAAAGAGATACCCAACAACAAGTTGTTAAAGAATCTACAACAAAGATCCAGCATACAACGAACCGAACAAGATTTTTGTTAAAGAACAACAAGGTATCAAATTGTACTAACGACGGAGTGTACCGGATAGCGGATATTTAAAAAAAATCAGTAAGTAAGATTGTCTCCCAATCAAAAAGTTTTTTTTTTCTTTCTTCCCCCCACTTCAGAGAGAAAAATTTAATTCGGCGCTTACAGTTTTGTGTTGTACAAAAAAAAAAAGACACATACACACACACACATACACAGTTATTATTCTTAATTTCTGGGGATATTTACTGAAGAAGAAAAAAACTCCCCGCCCCTCCACAGAAAAAAAAGATTCTTTTGAATAGAAATTCCTTTTAAGGTCTAAAAAATAAATGGAAAACCTTAAAGAAATGTTTGCACAAATGATGAAGTTCCAAATGGAGTCTCAACAAAAAAACGAGGAAAAACAACAAGAAGCACTCTTTAAAAGTCTAAGTAATAACCAGCCTACAGATAGTACAACTAATTTGACTCAAAATGTAGTGTGGAACGCATTCGAAACATTTTCCTACGCACCAGATGATGATAAGACCTTTGAGGAATATTACAGAAGATATGAAGATATCTATATTACCGACTGTGCCGATTGGACTGATGCAAAAAAAGTCCGGCGACTTCTACGAAAGCTAGGAACTGTGGAACCCAACAAGTTCGTAGATTATATCTTACAAAAAAAAAACAAAAAAACTTGTGAACTTGGCTTTTTAGAAAAAGTTAGATTACTGTCAGAATTATCCAGCTCCAAAACGTCTCTATTCCACAAAAGATTGGAATGTCTCAACTAAACAAAAAGGGACTGTGATGATTATTCAGGGTTTGCCTCGGTCGTCAATAAAAATTGCGACGATTTTAAACTAGGCGAATTGTCAGCGGATAACTTCAGATGTCTGATATTCGCACAAGGCCTAGTGTCGGCAAAAGACGCAGAAATCAGACGCAGAGTTTTGTCGAAATTAGAGAACGAACCCGATTTCACACTGAAAAAACTGGCCGAAGACTGTCAGAGGATATTGAGTGTCAGAAAAGACTCAAAAAATATCGAGGAGTCTGATGTTGTTTACGTAAGGAATGTCAAGCATAGATCCCAATCATACTCTCCGGTAAAAGAGAGAAAAAATATGATTACTCAAAATTTCAATACAAGCAGACTAGTGACAACCAAAAAAAAACACCCAGCGCTTGCTATCGCAGTGGAAAAGTACACTAGGCCAAAGACTGTCCCTATCGTTCAAAAAGATGTCAAAACTGCGATAAATTCGGACATAAGGGCTCACAGTGTAGAAATAGAAAAATAATTAAAAGTAGAGCCAGACATACAAAAAGCGAGGACAAGTCAGACAAAGTCGTTCGTAAATACATAACAGTCAAAGTACTAAATAAGCCGGTAAGATTTCAGTTAGACTCTGGCTCTGATCTATCAATTATAAACTTACAAACTTGGAGAAAATTAAATAGGCCAATTATAAAGATAACAAGAAAGACGGCGCGAACGGTAACAGGAGACAAAATAAAATTTGAAGGCGAAATAATAATCCCAGTATCACTAAATGGTATTACCAAAAAATTAAAAGTCTTCGTACTGAAAAACAGAAAATTTGTTTGGGTCGGACTGGTTTCAGAATTTAATCTCAGGGATCAACGAATTAATACGTTTTGCCAAAAAGTAGAATGCATTACGACTGAAGCTGAAAAATTAAGATGGAACTAAAAAGTAGTTTCCCCAAAGCATTTTCAGCTGGTCTTGGCAAATGTACTAAAACTAAGACAAAATTTGAACTGAAGGAAAATACACGCCCTATTTTTAGAAAGAAGCGAAACGTATCGTTCGCCGCGACCGAAGAAATAAATAAAGAGCTAGACGGATTAGTGAATATGGGCATATAATCGAAAGTGGAATTCAGCGAATGGGCTGCTCAAAAAAAATCTAAGGAAAATCTAAGGAAATCTAAGGAAAATCTAAGGAAATCTAAGGAAATCTAAGGAAATCTAAGGTATCTAAAAAATCTAAGGAAAATCTAAGGAAATCCGGGTATGCGCAGATTTTTCTACAGGATTGAACGCTGCACTCCAGGATTACCACTATCCACTCCCCAGCCCAGAAGAGGTTTTTAATAAATTAAATGGTGGAAAAGTCTTTTCAAAAATTGACTTAAGCGAGGCCTACCTCCAGATTCCAGTAGAAGAAAATAGCCCTAAACTACTCTGTATTAACACACACAGAGGTCTGTACAAATTTGACAGACTAGTTTTTGGAATAAAAGTCGCACCGGCTATCTTCATTAGTGACCCTTTCCGGGGCCACAACAGATTGTGTTCTTAAGAATTGCATTTACGGCAAAAAAGTACCCAACCCTCTTTTATCTTAAAGGTACGAGAAAGTGGTGTCTGTGGGTCAATTGTGCTGATACTGCAATTTTTAAAGTCATGTAAATGGTCAGTAAATTAATGAGCAATAACTCGTTTAAAATGCACATATATATATATATATATATATATATATATATATATAAAATGCATATATATATGCATATATATATATATATATATATATATATAAAATGGATATATGTGTGTGTGTGTGTGTGTGTGTGTGTGTGTCCTGAATATAATACTAAATACTGTGATAGGTAAGTTAGTTAGCGACCATAGTCGAGGATGACCCGAAGGCTCCCTTTTCGATAGCTACTACACCAAGGTGTAGGGGAGGGCGCTACTCCATTCCCAGGATTGCTCCACTTTACCCTTGAACCGTACCTTATAATGCTGAGTGTTAAGCAAGGTGGTATCAAGTACCATTTTTAAAGTCTTTGGTATGACTCGACCTGGGATTGAACCCAGGTCTCCCGGGCCATTGGCGAACACTCTAACCGCTGGGCCAATGTCCCGGTCTCTGTGATAGGTAGGCTCCAGTAATCCTGTAGATTTGGGGAATGCAGAATACTCCTTCACTGCCATTGCTCCCAGATCCACTCTATCCCGGAGTGGTAGCACTTGATAGGGTCCTATCAATTGGTTAAATAGAACTACTTGATATTTGAACAAATGACTAATGTTTAATTGAATTGTTAGTAATCCATAGCAATACATGGAACTATTTAAATATGTGTAAACAAATGATTTATATTAAATAGAATTATTCGTATTAAACAAAATATTTGAAACCATTTAACTATGTGCAAAAGTGAGCTCAGGTTAATTAAAAAATGTTATCAATAAAATATGTTTACAAATCATATATATTCAATATATTTGGATTTGGCATGAAATAACTTACAACGGTTGATATGCGATAAAACCAAACCACACCAAATCATATATATTCAATATATATATGTATAAATAGTTCCTGGCATTAAATAATCTACAACGGTTGATATGCCATAAAATCAAACCAAAGGCAACCACAATTTATCTAGTAGTAACTTATCAAGCCCGTGGTGTAATGGTAATCGTCGTAGGAAATGGACACGGCGACACGAGTTCAATTCCTGGACGAGACTGATTGCATTTCACATAGTCCTAATACCCTTGCGAAAGGTATGAATCCAATTATTCTCCCTCCAGCTATGGGTAAATAGTAAGGCAGACTGGTTATTCAGCCTTGGTAAGGCAACTAGTCTAGGAGAAGGAAAACTCTGAATTCAAACCTGTTAAACTCCACTTAAAAATGACCTTGTGTCATATCCTGCCCGAGCGTAGGGGTTGGTAAATATGAGTCACTTATCAAGCTTATTTTAGTTTGGTACAAGGCCAGTAGGAATGGGAAATTATTGTGCATTAATCTCCTTTACAATTATCTAGCTCTGATCAAGCGAGACACTAAGTAGTAATTTATTAAGCTTAGTTTAGTTTGGTACACGGTCAGTATTATCGGGAACTTAGTGAGGATTGATCTCTGTAATAACCATCTAATTCTCTAAACATATCATAGAATATGACTTAGTTAAGACAGAATTATGAATCATTCGGTGAACACACTACGTATTGGTAAATGATGCACAAGACTACCGAAGGAAGTCCCAGGGTGGATAGTGAATGAAGTGCTCGATTGCAACAGTGTGGTTAGCGAGTTCGAACCAATTACATTCTCTTTCCGATTAATACTCAAAGAAAAGGTATGAAACCCTCTTGTCCACTCACCTCTTAGTTAAATAGTAGCACTATTGCTCTTCTAAAAGGATGATTTTAGCATTAAAAAAACCATGAACGTTGATACACCATTAACAAAGAAATCAAACCGAATCTAATCTTCCGAGCTATTGGTTAAATAGTATCACTACTGTTCTTCTTCAAAGACGGCTTTGGCATTAAATAACGATGAATCTTGATATGTATTGACAAAGAAACAAATCAAAACTTTATCTCTCCCAGTTATAGTTAAATAATACCACTTCTATTTTTATATAAGGATGGCTTTGGTGTTAAGTAACCCATGAAGATTGATATGCTATTAAATAAAGAAACAAAACCAAAGCTTATCCTCCACCCTGCTATGGGTTAAATAGTACCACTAATGTTCTTGTACAAGGATGGCTGTGCAATTAAATAACACATAAAGTTTGATATGCCATTAAACAAAGAAACAACACAAAAATTTATTCCTCCTGGTATGGGTTAAATAGTACCACTACTGTTCTGCGACAAGGATGGCTTTGCCATTAAATAACTCAAGGTGGTTGTTATGGCATTAAATAAAGAAACCAAACCAAACCTCATATTGGTACTTATACCCTATAGTGGCACTATTTACCCCATCGCTGGCTATGGGTTAAATAGTTCCACTACTTTTGTACAAGGATAGTTTTACTCTTGATAACCCACTATAATTGATATGCCATTAAAGAAAAGAAACCAAATGAAGCCAAACAAAAAAAAAAAAAAAAAAGAAATGAAATAAAGGAAAAAAAATAAGACAAGTTTGAGCAGATTATTAGACCAATGATTAAAAGTTCAATTTAACAATACAAATCCAGCTACAACTGTCAGAAAATATCTTAATAAATAAATGACCGAAGAAGATAAATAGATAATAATAATAATAATAATAATAATAATAATAATAATAATAATAATAATAATAATAGTAATAATAATAATAATAATCGAAAACTGCAACAATAAAGATTAAAAGTAAAATACGATGTGTGATTTCAAAAGTATAGTGACTGAAACTTAATATATTTTTAATTAAAAAAAAATATTGTTAAATGGAGACATGTGTACCACTGAGTACTTTATGTAATAGATCGATAATTTCTAGATGAGTCCGTGCTAATTTCGATACTTTATGAACAAGAATTATTTTGGGTGAAACACAGGATTATGCAAGTGCGGCAATTTTCATACTCAACAGACCTTCAGCTTCATGTAATCTTATTTTTGTGTCCTAAGCAAAAAATTTATCTCAAGGAGAAGAGATCTGAGGACGTAGAGGTCATCTAAAGAGATGCAATAGCGCAGCTTCACATCACATGAAAAGGAGAATTTCGGAGGTGGTAAAACTTATTGAAAACTTGTGCTTAGTTCATTTCTGTCTTGATAGATACAGCTTTAGTCTCTTTACTTTTTGAAAATAATTCTTATGCGGTTTGAAAATAATAAGGAAACTGTCTAGAGAGACAACTATATCGATTATAGTCAAATCACATTACAACGAAAAATAAAGTAAAATTGACTCTTATTTTCTTAAAAATTAATAACTGAATATTTTGCTAGGTTATCAAGCAGAACAATTAATAAAAATTATAATCGCGTGTTTAATTAATTTTATGTTTTAATTGAGAAAGAATATCTAAGTGTTTACTCATGATAAATTCAAAGAAGGATTTTTGTCATTATTTTATAATGATAAAAAAAATTAAATGAAATTGCAAAACTTTTAAATTTCGGTTGTACTTTGATTTTGTAAACATTATTGAATTTGTGGCAGATTATAACCGTTTTTTTTTTTTTCATTTGCAGTACACTGAAAAGTATGCTTTTACCAGACATAATTTAGATTTAATTAAAGTTGACTGGAGCCATTATACGTAATTAAGTCTATTTGTTGATTTAATCATTTTCGGATCTGATTTTTATGTTTTTTATGTTACCATAATACAGGGAAAAAATGACACATTGTGGTGAGGTATCGCTACAGAATTAGAATTCCTTAACTTAAAGAATAAAGCCATTTTATTCTAATTTGCTTCGAAAATATCTTAATGCAGTTTCTGAGTTCACGCTCACTTAAATCAATATAATTTTTCTTGAGTATAACAAAATTTTAACTATGAATGTTGATCATTTATTCATTATTTGCTGTTGATTATGACATAAATTCCATAAATTGAACATTGAGCTTAAAAGCCACCAAAGTGCGGTCTTTAGACTCAGTTAAAGGAAATAATAATTAAACTTACAAACAGACTTCTTAAAAAACAAACTATATCCTTTGTAGCAATAATTGATTATAAAATTCTCAATTCAATCGTCTGGCAGAGATCGAAATAAAGAATCCATCGATTTTAGCACAAATCGATAAAGAATAATATTCATATGTATAATATTAGCATATTCGAACTTATAAGATTGATTAAGGATATTAAGAAGTTTCAAAATCAGTAAAATTATAATTTGTTGATGAGTCAAGCAATTACCAATACATAAGTTAAATATAGGGACTTACGAAGATGGAAGAAAAAATCAGAGAAAGGCAATCTCTGAAAACAATGGATGTAAGAAATATCTGAGAAAGAAAGAAAGAAAGAAAGAAAGAAAGAAAGAAAGAAAGTGATTGTTGTATTTTCAAATGAAAAAAAAAAGTAATATTCGCCGAGAAGCCTAATAGGCACCAGCTGTATTGCCAGCGGTTTCTTCGTCTCCACCCTTCATCAATCTATCCATTTAACCCGTGACCCTCGCTAGTATTGCTTCTCTCCACCACTAATCAGTCCCAACCCCAACCTTCAATCCTGGCCCGTTCACCAAGCTTTCGGCTGGCAGTCGTTAGCAAATGACAGCGTGTGTAACTAACACAACCCGTCATTGACTATACGCTTTTTCTTTTACTACTTAGGTTTCCCTCCGACTGTTAGAAAGGCCCGACTCTGTGGCTTCACAAAAGCCACCACATATCACCTGTCCTCCGACCCCAGGGTTCTTCATCTTGGTCAGCGGTCTCACAAGATGTCTGCCGACGGTTCTCTCCTTTCATTATCCAGCAGTTGTCGACATTTTGTAATTCTAAGTAACGTTCGTAAAGTATCTCTATCACTGTTTACTATTGCAATCGTTTGTTTATTCAGTCTTTTCCATATCTTATATAATTTCTAACCCCTATACACTCTGTCCCTTCTTTTGCTTATTAGCGAACTCCAAGTGAGAATGTAGTCACCTGACATGGTTCAGTTCGTTCGTTTTTTTGTTTATTTTGGTTTTATGGCATATCAACCTTTGTAGGTTATCTAATGCTAAATCCATTTTTATACAAATGAACAGTTCTATTTCAAACAATTTGCTTTGGCATAGATACACAGTTTAATTGTCAAAACCATTTCTACTTCAAGCTATTCAATTCAGTGAAAGTTCTAATTCAAACAATTTAGTATAGTTTTTGTTTAAAAACAGGTAAATATCAAAACAGTTCAATTTCGAACAAATCAGTTTAGTATGGGTAGAGTTTCAATCTCAAAACAGTTCTATTACGAGCAATTCAGTTTAGCATAAGTACCCTGTTTAAATATCAAAAAAAGTTCTATTTCAAGTAATTCAGTTTAGTATAAGTAGGAACGTTAGTTCTATTTAAACCATACATAGGGCCCTATCAGGTGCTACCACTCCGGGCCAGAATGGACCTGGGAGTGATGGCAATGAAGGGGTACTCCATATTCCCCAAAACTCCAGCATTACTGGAGCCTCACCATCAGATTTTTTAATGTCATATCTAGTGCACTCGTTGGAAGGGGTTTTTACACCTCTGTAGAAAAGTAGTCGGTGTATTCTACAGCCCCATCCGAATGGGCAAGACATAATTCAGAAGGTTAATTTTGGTTAATAGACCATGAAAAGTGATTTTGATTCTTACTGGAGTCTCCTTACTTCTACCATTGTGACAAACTTAGTTAAGCCTGGTAAATTACAACATTTGTATATATGTACACAATGCACCTTAATCATATTCATAAACTTACATAAATACATACGCATATACACTTTTTATTTACTTTTTGGATATTTCTACCTTTTTTGCACCCAGTATCAACATTCATTATTTTTATTTCTATATCACTTTTTGTTTCATGATGATGATTAATACCATTTTCATATTGCTTTATTTTTCAGATATCAAAACCACATTGTCATACTTTCCCTGTTTTTTGTCCAATATCTTATGCAGTAAGTTGGCCAACCGTAGTCAAGGGCGACCCGATGGCTCCCTTTTCATTAGCAACTACACCGAGGTGTAAGGGAGGGCGCTACTCCTTTCCGTGTTTATGCTCCACTTTCCCTTGATCCATACCATATAATGCTGAGTATTAAGCACGGAAGCGTCAAGTACCATTTTTAGAGTCTTTGGTATGACACGACCTGGTATTAAACCACGGTTTCCCAGATCATTGGCAAACACTACTCGCTATGCCGATGGGCTGGTGTATGCAGTAGCACCCGCAAATAAGGGAGAGTCCTTTAGCTTTATGGGTAAAGTACCGGACTGCTGCCTCGAAGTAAGCAAGTTCGAACTCCAATTTCACTATCATTCACTTTCGCACTAATACTCTTGTAAAATCTATGAACCATTTCATTCTCACCAGCAAAGGGTTAAATAATATCGCTACTTTTTATCCTACAGTAATGTCTTTGGCGTTAAATAACCCACGAAAGTTGATATGCCATTAAACAAAGAAATCAAAACTACTTCTGTTACATTTTTATTAAAAACTACTTATTTTCTAAAACAAAGGTACAAAAATTTTATCATTTCTAACAGAATATTACGCAGTCAAAACGGAAATTATTTGGTATTATTCATCACTGATGCGTATCACCTACCTTTTCAGCATAATGAGCTGTTCCATCTGCCATATATGGCAGTAGCAGAGATCAGTCTAACAGTCTCTCTCTTGTAAATACTTTTTCCTGTAAATATAACTATTTTCCACACATATCGTGGTTTGTCTTATTATTACTACAACTTGTGTTCACTAACCAGAACACAATAATCACCATCTTTGCAGCTTTGAAGCTCTTTAGTGAAAGTAAAATAATAACACTTCTGTGACTAACTAAAAAAAATTGTGTAAATATATATAAATGAGTATTTAATTCTGGACTCCCACATATTTATTTTTTTGGACACGGCGACACGAGTTCAAATCCTGGACGAGATTGATTGCATTTCAAATAGCACTAATACCCTTGGGAAAGGTATGAATCCAATTATTCTCCCTCCAGCTATGGGTAAATAGTAGGATAGACTGGGTTCTTCAGTCTTGGTAAGGCAACTAGTCTAGGCGAAGGAAAACTCTGAATTCAAACCTGTTAAACTCCGCTTAAAAACTGACCTTGAGTCATATCCTGCCCGAACGGAGGGGTTGGGAAAGGCGCTACTCCTTTTCCTGGATTGCTCCACTTTACCCGTGATATACATCTTATAATCCCGAGTGTTAAGCAAGAAGGTATCAAGTGACATTTTTTAAGTCTTCGGTAAAACTCGACCACGGATTGAACCCTGGTCTCCTGGACCATTGGCGAACACTCTGCCACAAGGCCAATGAGCCTAAATAATGCTTAATGGTATCTATTTTGATTGTATAACGTTACAGAAGGAATAATAAAATCCTACTATATTTGGTTGAAAGGAAAATTAGTTTTATAAAGAAATATTTAAGTTTGTATCTATTTATGGGTGATAGTGTAACGATTTAGCTGTACATCAACTACCAGCATTTTGCTCAGTAAAGTCTTTAAGAGATCTAATTCATTTCAAAGAAAACGCAGATTATAATCTAAACACAAGTACTAGGGATTGTTTAAAAAGTTCCACTAACATACATTTTTGTTATAAATTTTTCAATGATTCTTTTGCACAAGATCACTACGAGCTGTTTAACCAAAAATTTTATCGGGCTTTATTTGTTTGTTTGTTTGTTTTTTTTTTTATGTTTTGTTGTTTTTTTTGTTTGTTGCTGTTATTGTTTGTTTTTTTTGGGGGGGGGTTGTTTTGTTTTTTTTGTTTTTTTGTTTTTGTTTTTTTTCACCTCTTTATGAGTTTACTTTTAAATATTAAACCCTTGAAAAAAAAAGAAAATTTCCTAAGTCGAATTAACTGCTTTTCACTCCATAAATAGATGAAATTTTTGTTTTGGTTTGATTTACTTTCTTTGTATAATGACATATCAACCTTCGTGGGTTATTTAAATCTAAAACCACTCTTGTAAAAGAATAGTAGTAGTACTATCCCATAGCTCGAGGCATCAGGAGTTTCGTACATTCTCAAAGGGTATTAGTCGGAAATTAAACATAATAGCGTAACTGAAGTTCGAACTCGCTTATTATGATGCCTTAGTCCAACACGTTAGCCGCTACGCCATAGCGATCCAACCTGATGAGTTTTCTGCGAGGGAAAACATTACCAGTTTGATTTCGTTACCAGAATAACATACCAATACTAAAGATGGGTCTATATAATATCCATAATTTATTCATTATCCCTATAATATTCATGAAACAACAATCATCAAAGATGACCCCATAGATCAGGAATCACTGGGGAGAATTTTCTACTATTCAGGATAAACGCATTATTCTCTCCTATTGTAGCATATCCATGATATGGCTATGCGCTAAATGGGTGAAATGGACATCGAATGTTGGTAACATATATACATAACATATACGCATAGAACATAGGAATCTCGAAATTCGAAAACACGTAACGACTTCTTTGTTCAGGTACGAAACCTTTTTATTACTTTTGAGTTGAAGGTTTCGACATAAGAAGAGAGACACAATCTTTTTATGCTGGCTTCTTCATCCGGCCCCTATCTCGTGCGGCACCCATGGCGTGCAAATTCATCTCGCCTCAGCGAGCCCCAAAAGTTGAACCTCCTCGTTCGGCGTCTAGTTTCAACTCTTTGACTTTCTTCGAAATTCCAAAATCCTCCGCGCGCTTCCGGTGCGTGACGTCATCCGCACTTTGTCACCCGTTTCATCATCTCAGGCTATTGGGATATCTCTGAGTGACATGTCCGCTCTGTGCGCGCGCACGCGTTACCACCTGCATCAAGGTTGCACCTAACTAACCCATATGCTGAACCGAAAGGTTCTCAGCCTAACTACACCCAAAGGCATGAACCGAAATCCCTCGGCTATTATATTACACTATGGTTATATTTGTGTTTTCTTTTGCGGTCGTTATCTTCCCAACAGGCCCAACTTATTTCTTCCTCTGGGTTTGAGACTTGTATTCATGGAGTTAGGTTCTCAATCTTCTTGTTTTTAATTCTGAGTGGCCTATCTCTCAGATTTCAGAGAGCCAATTTGGATTTATTATAATACTTATAGTTTCAGTGAGGAGAAAAGTCTTTGACATTTTTTCTCCAAGTGTGAACAATACGAACAGCCCTAGGCAGAATTCGAACTTGGCACGCCGATTCCATTAACACTTATATATTTACCCAACCACTCTACACGAATAGGCTGCGGCACAAAGTCAATTTTGTGATTTCCATCTCCTAGACTGGTGACCATACCAAAGTTAAAAAGCCAAGTCGACCGTACTATTTTACCCATTGTTGAAGGAAGAATAGATGGATTCATACCTTTCTTAAGGGAAATGTGCAATGGGAAATGTAAACACCTTCATCCAGAATTTGGACTCTGGTCACTGTGTCCATTTCCTACGACAATTACCATGATTCCATGAACGCCTATCATTGATAATCATTATGCCTTAAACAGTTCCACTAAATTCAAAAGTAGACTCGGAAAATGTTAGAATGAAAGATGATGCGGCTACAATAGACATCATTCAACACGAAATTATAACTGTGTCTAGAATGAAAACAAACACAGAACAAATGAAGGTTAACAAACCTTATTGGCTAAAAATGCATTTTTTACCCGATTGTCGTGTCTATTACAGTTCAAACTATTGCTTCCATTTTTCTGAAGGCCAATGTTGTTGTTTTTTCTTTTCTTTTAAATGAAAGCATTAACCTTATTAGTTTACGAGTTTTTCTATTCTTCATATATTATATAACACTGAAATTGTTAATTTTTCATTTTGGTAATTCAAGCTTATAGTTTATAGCAGTGAAGTTTCGAAAAAAATCTACCGTATCTTTTAGCTATTAAAAAATCAACCTTCTCTTTCAGTTATTATACAGTGGTTTAAAAAGAATGAATTAAAACCTGGCAATTTAAGTATACAATTTATAGTTGCAAAATTTTGTGAAAAAAACTACGGTAGTTTCATATTTTCAAGTAATGTTGATTAGTTAATATCATTCAAAACTAATATCATTCAGTATTGTTTATAACCAAATCTTCAATGTTGAAAAAAAAAACAGAAATGAAATTGTATAAATGTATATAAGAGGTGTACTTATTTTTGGACCAGTACATATTCCTATTTTTGGTTTAAAGAGTTTCAATGCTGTAGAGTTTGGTAATAAATAATACCTAATAATATATATAAGAGGTGTACTTATTTTTGAACTGCTACATGTTCCTATTTTTGATTTAGGGAGTTTCAATGCTGTAGAGTTTGGTAATAAATAATACCTAATAATATATATAAGAAGTGCACTTATTTTTGGACTGCTACATATTCCTATTTTTGATTCAGGGAGTTTCAATGCTTAAGAGTTTGGTAATAAATAATACCTAATAATATATATAAGAGGTGCACTTATTTTTGGACTGCTACATATTTCTATTTTTGGTTTAGAGAGTTTCAATGCTGTAGAGTTTGGTAATAAATAATACCTAATAATATATATAAGAGGTGTACTTATTTTTGAACTGCTACATGTTCCTATTTTTGATTTAGGGAGTTTCAATGCTGTAGAGTTTGGTAATAAATAATACCTACTAATATATATAAGAGGTGTACTTATTTTTGAACTGCTACATGTTCCTATTTTTGATTTAGGGAGTTTCAATGCTGTAGAGTTTGGTAATAAATAATACCTACTAATATATATAAGAGGTGTACTTATTTTTGAACTGCTACATGTTCCTATTTTTGATTTAGGGAGTTTCAATGCTGTAGAGTTTGGTAATAAATAATACCTAATAATATATATAAGAGGTGTACTTATTTTTGAACTGCTACATGTTCCTATTTTTGATTTAGGGAGTTTCAATGCTGTAGAGTTTGGTAATAAATAATACCTACTAATATATATAAGAGGTGTACTTATTTTTGAACTGCTACATGTTCCTATTTTTGATTTAGGGAGTTTCAATGCTGTAGAGTTTGGTAATAAATAATACCTAATAATATATATAAGAAGTGCACTTATTTTTGGACTGCTACATATTCCTATTTTTGGTTTAGAGGTTTTCTCTCTTCTGTTCGTTACTTTTATAACATCTTTTATTAATTTTAACCCTGAAATTGTCCTTTTTATTTAAATTTTTATTTCATTTTTATTTATTTATTTATTTATTTATTTTTTGCTATTACTTAATTGATTGTTTAAAACATATTCCCGTCCTTCCAGGTGGTAAGCAGAAAATAAAGTTTGTCGATATTAAATGCAAGTCATATTTTCTGTTTTTTCTTAATCTTTCTATCTTCACTCTATTTTCTTTAATCTTATTTTTTAATGATTTTGTTCATTTTAGCCTTTGTGACTCCTCTCTACTTAATAGCTTGGAGATTATATCTGTGAACGATAGGGAATGTTCTCACAGCAGGGCTATTGTCATGAGGTCGGAGGTGGTCTCTTAATGGTGATGTGTCTATTGAGCATGACAATTCAAGCCAATGTTTTTTGGTTTTTTGGTTTTTTTTATATTAAACGTTACTTTACACTCTTTGTTCAAGTCCTTATTATGACACAACAGTAGTGCTGCAAACAGATGACTGATAAGTCATTACATTGGGCATCAAGCGTCAAATCTACATGGAATTCACCACAGCAAAAAAAAAAAAAAAAAAAAAAAAAAAAATCTGCATCAAGAATTTATAGAATCTGTATGAAACGCTATTTGAATTTAAAATGGTACTTTTCCTTATTTTTTTTTTTTTTTTTTCAATTTCCGGTAACTGTCTAAATGCCATTCAGACGTTAAAACATTTATTCCTTTACTCTCTCTTTCATATATATATATATATATATATATATATGTACAGAGAGAGAGAGAGAGAGAGAGAGAGAGAGAGAGAGAGAGAGAGAGAGAGAATATCATTTGCTCTGTATTTTAATTTATTATCATTTTACATCAGCGGTCGTGGCGATACTGCTATATGGATGCCCTGCATGGACGCTAACTAAACATATGGAGAAAAGGCTTGACAGCAACTACACAAGAATGCTGCGAGCAATATTGAACAAGTCCTGTAGGCAGCACCCCACAAAGCAGAAACTGTGCAGCCAACTACCACCAATCACGAAAACTACCAAAGTTAGACGAACCAGACATGCGGGACTACTGGAGAAGTAAGGACGAGCTCATAAGGGATGTTCTCCTATGGACCCCCTCACATGGCCGAGTAGAGGCAGGACGACCAGCTCGGACCTACATGCAGCAGCTCTGTGCATATACGAGATGTAACCCTGAAGACCTTCCAGAGGCAATGGGCGATAGGGAGGGTTTGCGAGAGAGAGTCAGGGATATCCGAACTGATAGTGCATCATCATCATCATCATCATCATCATTTTACATTGAGCTCTCTTTGGATTTTGAATAAAATGGATATTGAAGAAAAATAATCCCAAAATAGAATCGTTCCAACCATCGGCTGACTTAACTTTGGATTAAGTAATCGTGTTGCCATTATCGTCTATTGCAAGCCTCTTCGTAGTTGAATTGAGGTCTCGGCTACCGTTGAACGGATGTATGTAAACAATAGTAATTGTGATTCATAAACGTTTAAAATTTACTTTGCAGCTGATATCTCCTCGTGGCTGAATGGTTAGAAGCTTTGGTTTGACGATTGAGTCAACCGGGTTTCGATTCCAGCTAACGGGAAGACACTGTCTAGCCACACTGATGAGTTCTGATAGAACGAAACAGATCTGTCTGTGGATGACTTTATATATACCCCATTAACCCTTACACACTTATTTCTAGCTCACTGCTTTTTTCACACAGATAACTCAAATGCCCACCTTTCAATTCTCTTCCCTTTCCATTTCTCCGGTAAATATTTTATCTATTTACTTTTTCAACTTTCATTAAAAACTTCACTAACCTTTCTCTCCCAACGACCGTTTTTCTACTTTTTGGAAATTTTTAATTCATGGAAATATCAATTGACATTGATTTGATTTGTGATTTAGCATTATTTAGTTATTTATGAATGCTGTGTTTGCTTCTTTTCTTTTTCTTCTCTCTTTCATGCCCAGTCGACTGGAGGGGGCTTTAGAATACACCAACTGCATCTCTGCAGAGGGGCAAAATTCCTCTAATGAGTATCCTGGATATGACACTAAATAATCTGATGGTGAGGTTCGAGTGATGTTGGAGCTTTGGGGAATGCAGAGTACCCCTTTTTTGCCATCGCTCCCAGATCCACTCTGACTCGGAGTGGTAGCACCTGATAGGGTCCTATCTGTGGGTCAAGTGGAACTAAATTGCGTATTCATGCAAAACTGAATTGTTTCAAATAGAACTGTTTTTGATATTGAAACTGTACTTATGCTAAATTGAATTGTTTGAATTAGAACTGTTTGACTAAATTGAATAGCTTGAAATAGAAATGGTTTTGACAATTAAACTGTGTACTCATGCTAAACTGAATTATTTGAAATAGAACTGATTATTTGTATAAAAATCTGGCATTGAATAACAAACAAAGGTTGATATGCCATAAAATCAAAACAACCAACAAACTGCTTTCCCCACAATCCTCTGCTTCTCTCCTCTATCTCCTTATCTCTCACTCTTCCGTTTCTTTTCTTTTCTTCCTCCCTTTCTTGCGTCTTCTACTTTCTCCTTCAAATTCAATTACTTTCTTCAGGATTCTATTTGTTCTACAGCATTGTCTTAAATAGTCACATGACATAGTTTTAAACACGACACTGATTTATTGATTAAATGTTTACTCCTTTCTCTGTATATATGATATTTCCCCCTTGTTTTGTATTTGATTAAAAATGCTTCAGTGATTTAACGTCACTTGATATCGTCCTTCCTTGTCCTGATGGTGGTTCATTAAAACCGATACATTATAACGTTGACTTTCTTTTACATTACATTTTGGATTACCTTATTTTTCAAGGTCTCTTTCTATATATATATATATATATAAAGGACACACACACAGATATATATATATATATATATGTTTGAAGTATGTATAGAAATCGTCAAAAATTAGTCCTCAAAAGTTTTAACGATCCTCGGCCACTTTCAAGGTTAAAATAATATTTCTTTCTTTCTTCAGTTGTGGGCTATTTAACTCCAAAGCTATCGTTGTAGCAGGACAGTAGTGTTGCTATTTAACTCATAGTTGAGAGGCACTCAGAAGGGTACATACTTTTCCCAAGTGTATTGGTCAGAAAAATGAACGTAATAGCGCGACTGGAAATCGAACTAGCTTATTATCCATATTTACCGATCCCTCCGCCCGGGCAGGATATGACACAAGGTCAATTTTTAAGCGGGGTTTAACAGGTTTGAATTCAAAGTTCTCCTTCTCCTAGACTAGTTGCCTCGCCAAGGCTGAAGAAATCAGTCTGTCCTACTATTTACCCATAGTTGGAGGGAGAATAATTGGATTCATACCTTTCCCAAGGGTATTAGGGCTATGTGAAATGCAATCAATCTCGTCCAGGATTTGAACTCGTGTCGCCGTGTCCATATATTAACTATTACACCACGGGCACCTCCATAAAAACTAGCTTTTATGATGTCGCAGACCAACAATTTTGTGATTATACATATTTATAGCGTTCTTTACGTAGCAAACCGCTACAGAGCATTTAATGTTAACTGGTAATAAGAACTTTACTAGTAGAGTGTAGTGGAGGGCGCTACTCCTTTCCCTGGATTGCTCCACTTTACCCTTGATACGTACCTTATAATGCTGACTGCTAAGTAAGGAAGCATCAAGTACCATTTTTAGAGTCTTTAGTATGACACAACCTGGAATTGAACCTAGGTCTCCAGGACCATTGGCGAACAATCTACCCACTAGGCCAATTTAGCATAATGAGTAGAGCGTTCGCCAATGCTCCGGGAGACCTGGGTTCAATCCCAGGTCGAGTCATACCAAAGACTCAAAATAGTACTTGATGTCTCTTTGCTAAACACTCAGCCATATAAGGTACGTATCAAGGGGGAAGTGGAGCAATGCAGGGAAAGGAGTAGAACCCTCTCCTACACCTCAGTGTAGAAGCTATTGAAAGGGAAACCTTCGGGTCACCTTCGACTACGGTCGCCAACTTGATAAAAATAATATGATAAAAATAAAATATGACATGATAATAATATAATATAACGTAATATAAGAATTTTAATATCAACAATATAGTAATAATGTTAGATAATATAATATGATAAGAATTTAAATAATGATAATAAAATGATAATATAGTGATATGTTATTTGAAACAAAATATAACATTGATATAGTATAACATAATAATATATGAATTTTAACATAATATAATATAATATAATAATTTTAATAATATGCCAAACGACCTGTGAGTAGTCCTGTGGTCTGGACGGGTTTTATTCTTTATCGAATTTCCGTTGTCTCTTTTACATATTCTTTAATAATGTTGTGAGAGCTCCAACAATGATAGACATCAATGTCAACTTCATAGGTGTTCTTTAATCTTTGTTTAGCGGATAGAGGCGTTGAGTCTCTACTGTTCCAGGTGAGCATTGTCAGAAGATAGCAGTTTCAAATCCTACCCAAGCCGGCCATAAGTTTACTTGGTCAAAAACGTGGTGCGATAGACAACAACAATGGAAGGCAGTAACTACTGGGGATTCGGTTACAAGACTCAGCATTCCTATCCGAGGTCGCGGTAAAAATCACTTGAAGAATGCCAGAGGTGAAATTTGGCCGAAACGTAGTGAAAGAAGAAACAACACAAAAACTACCAAGATGAGGACGAAAAAGTCCGCAATAAATAAAAAATTGATTCTCAGATTAAGAAGCCTCATCTCAAAATGATTCCAATTAAAGATAATAGAATGACATCTAATCCACTGACCAGAATTGGATGATCCGTTTTTTTTCATTTAAAAAACTCCAAAACTTTTTATGCCTCATTTTCCTCGACAGACTTTGATGTATGCATATGTTATCGGTCTGCTTGGACAAAGTTTAGTCACTTACTCAATTCCCAGTGGATTACCTCCCCCAATTAGTCGTGTTGGCAATTATACTCTTTCTAATCAGTTTTCAGCATTTACTTTTTGTGATCAACTATTTCTTCTCTTACCCTTCACAGTCTTCACGTACTCCTGGGGCTTCTATATTCTATATTCTTTATTATTATTTTACTCATAGGGAAATTTTCATCGAAGTATTAGCCGTTAGTCTTTCACTGTTTTCTGAATAAGAGCAAGTCTCCTCTTGCCTTTCGGACTCTTCTCAGTATTCTGGCTAATTTCAAAAATACTGAGTATGCACATGGCGCATACTGTTATTATTATTTAATCATTGAGAGTTTTTGCCATCAGTTTTAGCTGGTGGTCTTTCACCGGAGTTTGAGTGACAGCAAATCTCCTTAAGTCTCCAGGACTCTTCTCAGTATTCTGGCCGTTCTCAATAATGCTGTCGTTTGGATGGTTTCCACTCATCCCCCAACCTTCGATTCCTCCAGTTCCTTTAATAATCCTTTTAGTTACTGTACCAAAAGCACCAATCACAATTCGTATAATTGTCACCTGCATGTTCCATAGTTTTTTCAATTCCCTTGCAAAGTCGAGGTATTTATCCTTCTTTTCACATTCTTTCAATTTTATTCTGTGGTCAGCCGGGACAGCAAAGTCCACAATTTTGCCAGTTCTCTTTTCTTTTCTTTTTTTTTTTTTTTTGTAAATTATTATATGGTCTGATCTTCTGGCCGAGATTAGGTGGTTCGTTTGTATATCAAAGTCCTATAGGAGTTTATGTGTGTCATTTTCAAGGACACCTGCTGGGTTGTACATATACGATTTGTTCTTCTCCAGCCATTTTGTTAGCGTCCAGGTAGTGCATCCATATAGCAGTATCGACACGACCGCTGCTTGGAAGAAACTGCGTTTTATTTTAACGGTCATTGATGTGTTTGAAGAATATATAAAAGCATTGAAAATGATTATATGATTATCTAAAAAAAAACAATATTTATAAATAATAAAGATGTCAGATAAAGAAAGAAAGAAAGAAAGAAAGAAAGAAAGAAAGAAATACAAAGTCAAACAATTTTTTTAAAAATAAGGATTTACTCTTTTTAACAGATTTGAAGGGAAAAAAACTAACAAAAATGTAAGGAAAGGCAGGAACCGTTAAAGAAAAAGCATCAAGAAAACAAACCAAAAAAAAAAAACGCGTTTGTATTGTGAATCGACGGTTCAATGTTATTTGTCAGCGTCTCAAAGATGGATGGAGCAAAGAAAAGAAAAGAAATAAGACTGGAGTGTATACTTGGGTAGGTGCAGGCACTGAATGTGTAGGTGAATCAGCGAGTAAAAGGAAGGGAAGGTTTATTTTGTCTGGCTGCGACAGAGACTAATAACCTGAGAATCCCTAAGCAACTCCCTACATCGTGAAATCACTAAACCATAAGACGCCTAAGCGTCGCACATGGCGCATTTGATGAGGTCTGGAAAACGGATATATTGATGATCCTTCTTTCCAACCCTCTACTACATCAGTCAAACTTCTCCTTCCGCATTTAAGAATCACAGCAACCCTGTCCACTCAACGATCATCTCTACCATTGCTACAGTTATCGTCGCCATTCTTCGCTTTTCGCGCATCTTTTTATCCGAGAAGCCATGACAAGCAGTTATTATCACAATTAAACGGCTGAAGAGTAACACAAATAATAACCACAGAAGATGCAGACATTATTTTTTTGAATTCCATCTTCATTCTATCTCTTTCTGTCTATTATCACAAAATCCTGTTCCTTCTTTGCGTACTTGCATTTCTACGCTCTTTTCTGTCGTGATGTATCTAAAATTGTACTTCTTTTTCTCCTCAATAGTATTCTCTTTTCTCTGTTCCATTTTCCTTCTTGTTTCTTTACTTATTTTACTACCCTTTCTATGAGCCTTATATATATATATATATATATATATATATATATATATATATATATATATATATATATATATATATATAGGAGGTGTCTGTCTGTCTGTTTTTCTGTCTTGTTTTTGCCTTCAACTCTCTCCTCTTCTTCAACTATTTCCACAATATTATAGTCACTCCCTTTATATGCCTTGATTATTTTTTAAGTCCTATGCTGGAATTATTTTTGTATGTTCTGAGTATGACTCTAAATTACATCCAGCGATATGGTCCGAATGCTCTTTGTTGCCATTACTCCCAGATTCACTCCGACCTGGAATGTAAATACTTGTCAGGGTCCCCTCCTCAAATATATCTTTTTGGGAATTATTTGTATTGGATTGGAATATTTTAACCATATATTTGGGTGTAAAGAAATGGTTATTGAATATGTATTGTCATTTGAAATTCTACAATTGTGTGTAAATTATTAGTTTTAGATAGAAAATACTTTAAATCATATGTGTGTAAATTATATATCAAAAGGATTTGATGTGCAGTTAAACAATTAAACCAAACGAAGCAAATTGTTTTTGCTCCTTCCCTTATAAGATAATTCGCATAATCGTTGAATTAATCTGTCTTTATTTTTCCACTTTTATTTAAACCTGCAATTCTTTTTCCCAGTTCTCACTCACTCTCTCTCTCTCTCTCTCTCTCTCTCTCTCACACACACACACACACACACACACACACACACACACACACACACACACACACACACACCTTTCTCGTTATTTTATCTTTCTTATTTTATTTTTCTCTATCTATTCATATATCCCTCTCACTATATATGTATACGCGCGCGCGTGTTTGTGTGTGTGAGAGAGAGAGAGTGATTTTTTTCTTTTTTCGCTATCCTTTCCAGTTTTTTTTCAAATCTAGCACACGGTGAGCAGTATAAAACATATTGTAAGAATGAAAAAAATAGCATTTTGAATTATCTTTATTACTAAAGACACTTTCTTGGTGAATTATTTGAGATTCTTTAAATTTCTTATTTATGAAAAAGGATAGGAAACGACCTTATAGTAATAAACAGCTCTGTATGTCGTTTGTTATTTGGTAAACATAGTCTGGCAAAATGATTACTTACAGTTCCTGGTGTTACCCATTTGATTTCTGAACTAGTTCATCATTGTTTAAGTCTTATTATACGAGAGGAACCGGTTCTTTTAACAGATTAGAAGTGGCGTGATTCGAAACCGAACATACGGTATAAGAAGTTAGCGCCGTAACCACGTATCTTGGAAGCTGTGTCTCATCTACTGAAAATGTTATCACTAGGTAACTAGGGAAGATATGGACTGCTATCGATAGGTTATCGATCACATGGAAGTCAAACTTATCCTATAAAATAAAACACAATTTCTTCTAAGCGGCTGTTGTGTCAATTCTATAACATGGATGCATCACGCAGATGCTGACTCAGCATATAGAAAAAAAGTTTGACGGGAACTGTACAATAATGCTACGAGTCATATTGAAATAATCCTGGAAGCAAGATCCCACAAAACAGCTGCTGTAAAGACAACAGCCTCCCATCTCTAAAACCATCCAAATAAGACGAACAAGACATACGGGTTACTGCCGGAGAAGTAACGACGAACTCATTAGAGACGTTCTCCTATAGACCCCTTCTCACGGACATGCAAGTGTAGGACGACCAACAAGAACTTAAGGTCTGTTCGAACACAGGATGTAATCTAGAGGACCTGTCAAAAGTGATAGATGATAGAGACAAACAATGTGAAAGAGAGTTAGGGAGATCCATGCTAGCAGCATGATGTGATGATGATGATGATATATATATATATATATATATATATATATATATATATATATATATATATATACTATGTGTATATAATATATTATATCATTTATTATTGTATACAACTATATTATATGCTTTGACTACCTTCATGAAATACCAATGATTTGCTAGTTTGTCTATCAGACCAACTCACATTTGTAAGTTTAATAACTTTATTTTTCGCAACTGGAAAAGCTTTCAAACCTACACTAAATATATATATAAATCCAAACTAAATTCATATTAAGATAAACTAAATATAATCAAATCCAAACTACGCCAACTAAACGTATATATATATTTACCAAACCCTCTGCATGGACATGAGGCACAAAGTCAATTTTTGCAGAATTTAACTGGTCCAGAGCATTCCTTCAACTAGAATGGTTGCCATACCAAGAATAGGGTGCTCAATTTACCCAATTATTTACCCATTGCTGGAGCAAGAATGATTAGATGCCTACCATTCCCTAGGGTATTAGAGCTATGTGAAATGCAAACAGCCTCGTCTAGGATTTGAACTCTGGACATCAGGTTCACTTCTTACAGCGATAATTATTACACTACGTATACCTCCATTAAACTAAACGTATATAAATCTTAACTAAGAATACATAAATTTAAATTTTAAGTATATAGAGATGAAGACAAAATATATATAAATATAGATTAAGTATATATACTTGATACCCAAAGGGATGTAATCGTTTGAAACAACTGGAAAAGGTACTTTCTTTGAAAATATCAAGGATTAATGGTTTTCTAATTCAATAAGCACACCAGTATAGCTTTTCTCCCGAGTAAAAGTCCAACAAAAAGTAAAGAAATAAAAGCACGATAGGAGAATGAAAGTGAATTAGAAAGCCGAGATAAAATATATATATATATATAGGACAATAAATAACGTAATTTAATATTATGGTCATAGGCTATCTATTCATTTTGATGAGATTTATAAACCAAAAATTGTAAAACAAATTGAAATAGTTGGAAAATAAAAAAACGCGATGTTGCCATTCTCAACTGATGTGCTTAGACTATGGCAATCTTCATTATACATGTCGTAAAATACACTCTTTACTGCCTGCATTTTAAAGCTTATTGTTTTCAGTTATAAAATAGGAGAATGTAGTCATAGGCTTTTTGTGAAGCACGCTAACAGAAAGATACATGAAACGTCACACATCTGTTACATAGGTTAAGAAAATACATTGAAAATATAAATGGACAATAACATGATTGTGTGTTTCTTCTATCATTTTCCTTCCCTTGTTTTCTGATATCTCCTTACATGGTGGTACAGTTGTCGTTGTTGTTGTTGTTGTTGCTATTACTACAACTAAAAAAATGATAATGAAAAATGAAAAATATAAAAAAAGAAAGGTAAGTAGCTCGACACTGCCAGGGAATTGAAAAAACTTGATTGTGACGGTGATACCAATTGTAATTGGTGCTCTTGGTAATCACCAAAGGACTGATTCACGGACTGGGAGAATTGGAAATAAGAGAGCGAGTGGAAACCATTCAAAATACACAACTATTTAGATCGTCCAGAATCCGGAGAAGAGTCCTGGAGAACAGAGGAGACTTGATGTCACTTAGACTCCAGTTAGAAACCATCGGCTAACGCTAGTATGAAAAACTATAAAAGGAGTAAAATAATAATAAAAATAATAATAATAATAATAATAATAATAATAATAATAATAATAATAATAATAAATGGACGAACGGAGACCATCCAAACTACAGCATTATTGAGAACGGTCAGAATACTGAGAAGAGTCCTGGAGACTTGAGGAGACTTGTTGTCACTCAAACTCCAGTGAAAGACCATCAGCTAACGCTGATAGAAAAAACTCTAATAATAATAATATCTATTTTGACCTCAATAAAAAGAACTGAAGGATTTTTGATAACAGTAAAAATATCCATTAAGGAATCCAAATAATTTTTGATACCATGAAAGTTTTTTCTGATTGTCTGATTTTAACGGAGTGTCAATTAGTCTAGGGTCATTTCATGTTCAGATATAAAGGAATAGTTCGTTCATATTTAGATTTTTGTGTAGTTGTTTCTTAAAAAGAATTATGTTTTTTCACGCAGTCCTATCAAGTACAAATAATTTAAATAGATCTATTTGACTTATGGATGGGATCCTAACAAGTGCTGGAATACGAGTTCTAAGTGGCCCTAGGAGTAATGGCAATGAAGTGACACTCCACATTCACCAAATCTTCAAAACTGAAGACCCGTAATCAGATGCAGTTTAATGCCATATCCAAAACAGTTTTAGGTGGATGAAGAAGAGTTTTACCCCTCTTCAGGGAATACAGTCAGTTTGTTCTAGATCCTGTTGATACGGCATAAAATCAATTTGAAATCAAGGTTTTAAAAAGAATTGTTTTAATTCAAATTCTATTCTATTAGACTATGAATTGTTTATTGATAATCGTATCGTTTGACCTCATTGGATAAAAATCTTTAACTAATTAAATTCTATATAGACTCAGTTAAAGAAATAATGGTTAAATTCCCGAAACTTTATGGGAACTTTTTAAAGATAGGTTTTGTTGTTACTGCTAAACTTTGCCCTGTAAGATTAATTACGAAATTTTCTAGGATTATATTGAACTAAATCCTCATCAAAACAGTAGCGGTTTCGTTTGGTTGTTTAGAGGCAAGTCAACCTTTGTTGGTTAATTTATTTAATACCAAAGGCATCCTTCTAGAAGAACAGTAGCAGTACTATTTAACCAATACTTGGAAGGGATAAGAGAGTTCATACCTTTCCCAAGGCTATTTGTCTGAAAGTGAATGTAATAGCGCGACTGGAATTCGAACTCACTTGACTATGATTCCGCAGTCCAGCGCTTTAACCATTTAACCACGAGGGCTCCAACTCAAATACAAGAGATTTCTTATAAAAGCACTATACATCATGTGCAAATATATATGAATATTACAAGTATATTATGAGGAAATCAAAAGAAAGACATTCTGTTCTCTGTAAACCTTCAGTCAATAATTAAGTACAATACTTAACTATTTAAATTGATTCAAGAAATATTGATGTATGTTAAAAAAACAAATGCAAATAACAATGGTTATCAACATAAATCAAACACAACTTAAAATCCGGGGCAGTGTTTCCAGTTGGAATCCAAGCTATGGGGAAAATGGTTTGGTGTGGTTTTATTTAATGGCATATCAACCATTGTCGGTTATCTAATGCCAAATCCAATTTTTGTACATATAAATAGTTCTATTTTACACAATTCATTTTAGCATGAGTACACAGTTTAAATGTAAAAACAATTCTATTTCAAACAATTCAGTTTACCATAAGCACACAATTTGTTCTATTTAACACATCGATAGAACCCCTATCAGGTGCTACTACTCCGGGCTAGAGAGGACCTGGGAGCGATGGCAATAAAGAGGTACTCCACATTCCCCAAAGCTCAAGCATCACTGGAACATCACCATCAGATTGTTTAGTGTCATATCCAGGAAACTTGTCGATTGAATCTTACCCCTCTGCAAAGATGCAGTTGGTGTATTCTACAGTTGCAGTCGACTGGGTAAGGAGAAATAGCTAATATATGTTATGCAATAAAAGATTTTACTACACACTCACTGTATCTCTGCATTAGATAACCAAGAAAGGTGGATATAACGTAAAACTAAACAAACAAACAAATTAAAAGCGAAATTATGATTTTTAACGATAAAACCTTCACCATGCATTTGCTAGAACGTAACAAATATCACTCACTATGAGTTATGGGAGAAACAATTATAATATACCTTTCTTGTGGACAACTCAAGAACGTCAGCGGTACATTACATCAGGAATATGCAACAGAAATTATGTCTTCCTATTGTATGACAATGTAAAGTCGCACTTCGCAAAACAAACCAACGAAAAAATAAAACCATTTCAATGTGTATTTATCCAACCATTCCCCGAACATCAGGTTGTCACACAAAATCACATTTTCAGCGGAGTTTAACAGGTTTGAATTCAGAGTTTTCCTTCTCCTAGACCAGATGTGATGCTAAGGTTAAAGAGCTTAGTCTGCCCTACTATTTATCCATAGCTAAAGTGAGAAAAGTTGGATAAATACCAATTGCAAGGGTTTTAGTGCTATGTGAAATGTAAACAGCTTGCCGGGTCGATAATTGTCAAACCACAAGTCGCTCCAAATAAACTCATTACAGGAGTTTTTCCTCATCTTATATACACAATTATGGCTATCGCCACAGGAAATGGACCCGGCGACTCAAGTTCAAATCCTGAAGCGAGGCTGATTGTATTTTACATAGCACTAACACCCTAGGGAAAGGTACGAATCCAATTATTCTCCCATTAGCAATGGGTAAATAGTAAGGCAGACTTTGCTCTTTAGCCTTAGCTAGACAACCAATCTAGGTGAAGGAAAACTGAATTAAAACCTGTTAAACTCCGCTTAAAAAAGACCGTCTGTCACATCCTGCCCGTGCGGAGGGGTTGGGTAAATGCATTCATACTCATTCGATATAACTCTTCATATTATTTTTTTATTTCAATCTTTAGAACATTTTCTAATGATTTTAGGACGTGTAGAAATTGATACGACAACAATGAAGTCATTAAACCATCCTTTCATTTTCATTCAAAACGTATTATTGTATCACCAAAGATTGAAAAAATATTTTGTGCTGGGTTACTTTAAATGCTGATTATAGTCCTCATTTGTTATTGATTGATGAAAATTGGCTTAATCATATTGACCTAGTGGGTAGAGTGTTAGCCATTTACCAGGGAGATCGGCGTTCAATCCCAGATCGAGTCATACCAAAGACTAAAAAAATGTTACTAGATACTTTCTTGCTTAAAATACAGCGTTATAAAGTACGGAACAAGGGTAAAGTGGAAAAACTCAGAGGAAAGAGTAGCACCCTCCTCTACACCTCGATTTAGTAGCTAATGAAAAGGAGCCTTCGTCTCATCTTCGACTGCGGTCGGCCAACTTTACTTTTTTAATTCTGTAATCGTTACTATCAGACTATTTTATGCTTCCGAAGGAGAATATTTTTCTGGGTTTTATACAAAAGATGTAGGTCACATCATTAGTGTTTTTACAAAAGATATGCTTAGTCTGCGGATTTATCTAAAGAAATGTTTGGTGATAGACAAATTTTGGAAGCTAATTTGTTTATAGATGACATTCATATTTTGAAACCATTTTATTTATAGATAATTTATATATTGGGTAGAGTGTTCGCCAATGGCCCGGGAGACTGGAGTTCAATTTCAGGTCGAGTCATACTAAAGACTCAAAAAATAGTACTTGATGCCGCCTTGCTTAACACTCAGCATTATAAGGGAAGGATCAAGGGTAAAGTTGAGTAATCCAGGGAATGGTGTAGCGCCCTCCCCTATACTTTGGTGTAGTAGCTATTGAAAAGGGAGCCTTCGGGTCACCCTCGACTAAGGTCGCCAACTTTTTTACTCTAGTTCTAAAGTATTTTTCATTCTTCTATAACATATTTTCTTTTTATCCAAACCTTTACTTTTGATTTTTTTTTCTTGTAATACCGTTATTGGAACGCTAAAATGCATTAGCAACAACAAATGACATAAGTAAAATAATAGTAATAGTAGTAATAATAATAATAGTAATAATGATAATACCTAATACAAACTGTGAGAATATACAGCCAAAATATAGGAATGGAATTTGGCATAGAAAATGCGTCATGTTTGTAATGAAAAGTGGCAAATGACACATAACGGAAGAAGTCGAACTACCAAATCAAGTTGTCATCAGAACGCTCAGAGAAAAGAAAACCTACAAATACTTGGGGATATTGGAAGCTGACACCATCAAACAACAAGAAATGAAATAAAAAATTAAAAAAGATTATCTCAGAAGAGCGAGAAAATTACTCAAGACAAAACTCTATTGCAGGAACCTTGTCAAAGGGATAAATACCTAGGCTGTCCACTTCGTAAGATATTCGGGACTATTCTTAAAGTGAACCAGAGAAGGACTTAAACAAATGGACCAGAGAACAAGAAAACTAAGGAGGGGGGAAGAGGACTTGACAGCATTAAAGACAGCGTTCACGCATCGATTCAACGTCTTGAGGACTACATACAAAAGCGCGGAAGAAGGCTGATTACAGCCACCAGAAACATTACTAACGACACGAGGACCAGTGCAACGACAATAGCCAGAAAACAAATGTTGGAAGAAAAACAACTCTATGGACGTTTCAAGCGACTAACAAGCGACATCTCATACGGGAAAACACAGACGTGGCTAGAAAATGAAACCTTGAGAGAGAAACTGAATCTCTTCAAATAGCAACACAAAACGCCATCAGGACTAACCACATGAAAGCGAGAATAGATAAGATGCAACAAAACATATGCACGCTATGTGGCAAAAAAGACGAAACGATCTATCCCACAATAACCGAATGCTGCAAATTAGCACCAAAAGAATATAAGACTAGGCACGACTGGGTAGGCAAGATGATCGACTGGCAATCGTGCAAGAAGTTGAAGATTGACCATACGAACAAATGGTATATGCACAACCCAGAATCTGTCCTAGAAAATGAGAGGCACAATCTCCTCTGGGACTTCGAGATACAAATGGATCACCTGATCTCGGCCAGACGACCAGATCTTATCATAATCAACAAAAAATAGAACTTGTAGAATTGTGGAGTTTGCTGTCGCAGTGGACCACAGAGTGAAATTAAAAGAATTTGAAAAGAGGGATAAGGACCTGAACCTTAATAGGGAATAGAAAAGGCCGTGGAATTGTGATCGGTGCTGTTGGTACAGTCACCAAAGGATTAGAACAAGGACTTGAAACTTGGAAATAAGAGGACGAGTGGAGACCATCCAAACAACTGCATTATTGGGATCGACCCGAATACTGACAAGAGTCCTGGAGACTTGAGGGGACTTGTCACTCAAACCTCAGTGAGAAACCATCAGTTACCGCTGGTGTGAAAAACTATCAAAAGAGAACAAATAATAATAATAATCGGTATAGTCAACGAAGCATTGGTACAAGGACTAGAAGACTTGGAAATAAGAGGACGAATGGATATCATCTAAACTACAGCACTGTTATGCTCAAGCAGAATACTGAGAAGAGTCCTGGAGAGTTGAGGACACTTGTCACTTAAACTACAATGAGAAATCATCAGCTAACGCTGGTGTAAAAAAAACTCTGAAAAGAGAACAAATAATTGTAATAATAGTAATAAGATCAAAATGCCAGTTGTTAACACTTTCAAATATTAAAACTTTCTGGAGTTTCTAAAAAATTTTCATGCGTCAAAAGAGTCAACATGTCTGCAAAAAAATAATAATTGAAGAGAAAAAAAATTAAATACTTCTATTCATATTGCAAGGAAAAAAATTAAAAAATAAAGAACAAGCTTGTTGCAATTGGTTAGAATAACAAAAAAAAAAGTCATCGAATAACTTAAAATGACAGATTATATAGAAGAATAAACCAGAAGCGTTTGACCCGTATGTTATGGCGTTGAATTAATTGAACAACCTCTTAACTTCATCCTTTATTTTAAAAGAACTCTTAGTTTTTTATGCCAAAATAGACACGATAAAAGTCGCATCTTGGTCTTTTGTTTCTTTCATTGTCATGTAATTTCAAATTGTTTTCTTCATCTTTGTTTATGGCAGCCTTCAACATTTTATCTCGACATTATTGAGAGAACGCACGTCAGTGAAGAATGCTCGCTATTCAAGAAAACGCGCTCGAAATAGAAAAAATATCATCAACGCTGTCACCAGGACAATATTGAGCCATGTCTTGCTTGGCCAGTTAGTTCTCTTCAATTGTATTTGGGGAGTAGAGAGGATAAGATATTTACAAGTGTAATTATCTTATTCAGGGGCTACTGCGAGAGAAGTTTTTTGAATGAGATTCATGTTTTCAGATTATCAAACCAGAGTCAACAGAATTTAAAAATAACAATTGTAAACTTCTTCATATCGTTTTTAAATTTGCACAGTATACAATTGACCCTTTCTTAAAGTATTTTTTTTTTTACAGTTAGAAGTTGAAATAAAATAATCAATTTGTATTGTGTTTCCAAAGTCAAACAAAAATATTATAGCGATCTTTTTTTTTCATCTGAAAGAGGAAATCAAAGAGGAAAAAGAATTGTTTAAAAATCGCTAATAATTGTAAAAGGTTTATTGTAATTTCTAAGTACCCGATCTTTTTTACCATAAAAGACCACATTGTATTATTTGGTCTTTGAAACAAATTTATGAAAACAAATGCGGTGCTGTAGAAATAGAAAAAGTATAAAATGTCATTATCTCCACATACATGCATGCATATATAAGTTCATGTACACATAAATACATGCATACATTCATGCATACATATATATATATATATATATATATATATATATACTTGTATACATACACAAATATATCCATAAATCCATTGCATATATATATACTTCCGTATATACGTGCATGCATACATACACAGCACCATACATATATACACATATATATATATATATATATATATACTTGTATACATACACAAATATATCCATAAATCCATTGCATATATATATATATATATATATATATATATATATATATATATATATATATACTTCCGTATATACGTGCATGCATACATACACAGCACCATACATATATACACACATATATATATATATGCATACATAAAAGCACGTATCCATGTATGCATACATTCTTATATACATGTATACACATGAGTGTGTGTGTGTGTGTGTGTGTGTGTGTGTGTGTGAAAAAGAAACACTGATGTT
Organism: Sepioteuthis lessoniana; assembly: GCA_963585895.1. Classification (NCBI taxonomy): domain Eukaryota; kingdom Metazoa; phylum Mollusca; class Cephalopoda; order Myopsida; family Loliginidae; genus Sepioteuthis; species Sepioteuthis lessoniana. The sequence continues at coordinate 43,498 of CAUZXS010005342.1, read as the reverse complement.
AAAATTTGGTGTTGGTCACGTGACATTGTGTTCGGTTTTCTTCGGTTGGTAGGCAGCTTAATGTGTGATCTCAAATACATGGAGCACATCGATGTCTTGGAAATAGAATCGTGTCGATGGGTGCATAGTTGTACATAAAAAAAATCCCCCTCTCTCTCACTCTCTCTCTCTCTTTCTCTCCCTCTCCTTCTTTGTATGTGTGTGTGTGTGTCTCTCTCTCTCTTTCTGTCTATCTGTCTATCTGTCTTTCTCTTTTACACACACACACACACACACACACACACACACACACACACACACACATATATATATATATATATATATATATATATATATATATATATATATATGCGCTTGTATGTATATATATAATTGAAAAGAATTTGTGTGAGAAGTAACGTGTTTAATAAGTATATGTATATTCGAGCTTGTATAAAAACTGCGTCATTTTTATTCCTCTTCATGTTCTTTATATAGACATACACCTATATTTATACATCTAAGTATATACGTAGTGCAGTGTGAGAACAAAGGAATGCAGAATGAGCATAACTAAAACATGCAGAAAGTAACTGCAACAAATTATAACAAAGAAAAAACTTATTCACTTTTTTAAAAAAATCAGTGATCAGTGTCTGTGTGGTCTTAGAAGTGACAGCTTGTCTAGAATAAACGATGTCATGATAATTATGATTCTCATTGCTCATGAGAACTTGGTATAAATCACAGTGGTCATTCCTAACCTTGAACACAAAAGATTTGGCAAATGTCAAGAAGCTGGCTATCTCCATTTCCCATGCCTTTTCCTTTCCAGTGTTTGATTAAAAGCTTTTCTGTTAATGCTCATCTGAAAGAAAAACAAGAGTGTTAAAATTTGGTGCAGGTCACGTAACAATACGTTAAGTCGTCTTATGAATTGCTAAATGTCTGCTTTCAAATACCTGGTGTATGTTTTCGAAATAGTCTTGTGTGGTAAGTACATAAGTGTAAATATATATATACTAACATTGTTTCATGAAGATACGTTACCCGATTGAATGTGTTTGCATGTGTGGATGAATATGCCAGCTATATTTCCATACTTTTACATACGCTTATCATTATCATCTATATCTGTCTCCAAACCACGTACAGAACGATTGTATCGAAAAACTCTAAATACACTGTTATGATGACAAAATTAAAAATAACAACATAGAAATAGACTCACACACGAGCATACATATTCAGTTAAAACTGCTTTTAGTTTGCGGACAAAAATTGATGGTGCCATGCATGTAACTTCAGCAGTCAGTGTGTGAAATCATAAAAGTCCAGGTATCAAATATTTATTTCTTTACAAATATATCAAATCACTTCTGGGAAGAAATTCACATTTTGATACTTACCCACCACCTACAAATAGTTCTAGTTGAATGTGTAAATTTTCTCAAAATTCACTCAGCATACATTTTTCTTTTCTTTTTTTATTTATTGACGTATTTGTAAAGAATGCGTTTGTTTTATGTTCATTATAATGCATATGCTCAGAAAGAAACAAAAAAAGATGAAAAAGAAAGAAAGTTTTGGGTTGATTTGTAATAACAGTCAGTTTAGCAAACAAAATCATCTTTATATATATATATATATATATATATATATATATATATATATATATATCTTTAAAGAAAAAAAACAAAGACCGGTATTTTAGGATTATAAATTTATTTCCATCCCGTTTTTCGTTTCTGGTGTGAAATAACCGGTCTTTGGTTTTTTCTTTAAAGAAATATTGCTCTGTAAAATCAATTACATTGAGCTCTCTACCAGGAAAATTTAAATGTTCAGCTCCTGAATGATTTTCTTGTCCTGAAGGAATTACTCCCAACTCTGGTTTAACTGGACCGAATAATAATAATAATAATTATAATAATATATATATATATATATATATATATATATATATATATATATATATATATATATATATATATATATAGTGCACAAGGAGAAGTTATGGAACTTGTCTATATAAATACACGGAAAAGAGTATATATATATATATATAGACAGAGAGAGAGAGAGAAAGAGAGAGAGAGAGAGAGAGAAAGATATAGTCATGCACACAGTGTCTTGGGTATGACACTAAACTAATTCTGATAGTGACACTCCAGTCCAGGAGATTAGAAAATATGAGGTACCTTTTCATTACCATTATTCTCTGGTCTACTCTGACCCGAAGTCGTAGTACCTGCGACCGATCAAATCTTGAATTAGGAATTATTATTATCAGTTTTTTGAAACCATAAAGATGCGTCAAAACTGTTCGTATTAGATAAGATTCTTTGATAAATAGAATTAATAATGTTAAATAGCAATACTTGAAACCATTTAACTGTGTGCAAACAAATGAGCTGTAACTCGTTTAACTATAAAGTTGCCAACAAACTATTCGCTTACACATTATATATATATATATATATATATATATATATATATATATATATATATATAGTATTTGGCATTAAATAACCTATAAGGGTTGATATGCAATTAGCCCAAATAACCTATTGCTTTTCCAAGTTATTAGGCGTCTTTTGGTAGAATTTTGATAAGTCCTCGTACATTAATGTGCAGTATTAATCTGGTCTCAAACTTATTCTCCACTTGACTTCTGGTATTGACGCTCTTCTGGTATTGATAATCTTTTCGATCCAATAATATTTTTCAATCTGATTTCAATTGTGGCAGTACATCCAAGTCAACAAACACTGGTGTGATTCCGCTTCCAATCCGCCGACCGTTCCCCTGGTCGGTTATGTCTTTGAATGACACGGCGAATCCACTATCTGCCCACGTTGTGTTTTTGATCCAAACTGCAGAACAATCGTTTACTGGAATCGCCGGTCGATGAGAAGACGAATGAAACTGCGCAATTAAGAAAGAAAAGAATCGACTACAAAGAAGAAAATACGACTTGTAAAAATAATCATCATCATCATGTCGCGCCGCCTGCGCGGATATCCCTGACCGTCTCTCGCCATTTCTCCCTATCATTCATCGCCTCCGGCAGGTCTTCAGGATTACAACCCGTGTCCTCACATAGCTGCTGTATGTAAGTTCGTGCTGGTCGTCCCACTCTTGCACATCCATGAGTGGGGGTCCACAGGAGTACATCGCTTATGAGCTCGTCCTTGCTTCTCCAGCAGTGTCCTGCGTGTCTGGTTCGTCGAACTTGTATAGTTTTTGTGATGGGGGGCAAGTGTCCGTATAGTTGGAGCCTCGTGGGGTGTTGTCGCCAGGACTTGTTTAATACTGCTCTCAACATTCTTGTGTAATTTCCGTCCAGCCTCCTCTCCAGCCGCTTCGTAAGCGTCCATGTGGTGCATCCATATAGCAGTATCGACACAACCGCTGCCTGGAAGAAACTGCGTTTCATTTTATCTGTTAGGTCCGACTTCCATATGATCGAGAGCCTATCGATAGCTGTCCATGCCTTCGCCAGTCGTGTGTCGATGTCCTTCTCGGTTGATGAGACGCTGCTTCCTAGGTAGGTGAATTTGTCGACTAGTTTCAGAGAGGCTCCGTCTAGTGTGGCAATGTTGCCTGTTTGGTTGTAACACATATATTCGGTTTTGTTTGCATTGACATGTAGGCCAATGCCAGCTGCAGCTCGTTCCAGACTATGTAGTAGTGTCTCTGCTTGATTAGGCGTATTCGCTAGTAACGCCAAGTCATCAGCGTAGTCGGCGTCCGTGATTGTTTTTGCGGGGTACCTTTTGCTTCTTCTCTTAGTCAGCTCGAAGCCATTTTCTCTGATTTTGTCGATCGAAGTCCTAAGCACATAGTCTAGACAGATGATAAAGAGGTACGGGGCTAGTGTGTCTCCTTGTAGTACTCCTGCAACAATGTCGAAGTATTCCGTGTCTCCATCTGGTGAACGTACTTTTACTTTGGTGTTTCTGTAGAGAATCATTATCGCTGCTACGGTTTCTTTTGGTAGGCCGTAAGCTAGTAGGATTTGCTCCATCTTCCCTCTGTGTATGGAATCGAAGGCCTTGGTAAAGTCGACAAATAGTAATGTCGCCTGTAAGTTTTTTGCCTGAACGCCTTCCAGGATTCTACGGATGGTCAGTATTTGTGAGGTTGTGGATCTATTTCTCCGGAAGCCATTTTGGTTTTTCCTAAGGATGTTGTCCATTTTGGGTTCTATGCGGTTTCGTAGTAGGGCATTGTAGATTTTGGCTGCTATGGATGTAAGTGTTATCCCTCGGTAGTTCTTGGCTAGTCCGAGGTCGCCTTTTTTAGGGAATGGAAGGATGCATCCCTTCGTCCAACGTTCTATCCTATTTTGACTATAGACTGCGTTGCATTGCCGGAGCAGTATATCGTCGAATTGTCTCGTCTTCCACACTTCTGGGGGGATCTCGTCTAGCCCCGCCGCTTTCCTATTTTTAATTCTTCTGAGAACCGTGTCGAGTTCTTCTTTGGTGAAAGGACCTAGTTTTACGTCTAATTGCTTACTAATAATTCTGGTGATCGGTTCATCCGTTATTTCCGGTGGGTTTCCTAGTAGATTTTTGAAATGCTGTTCCCACAGTTTTATTCTTTCTTGTTGGCTTGCAGCTTTCAATTTTGCTTTGGCTGTGCTCTTCCTTCCACTTATATCCTGGATTGCCTATCTTCCACCGAGTCTCTAATCTTATCTATCTGATTTTGTACGTATTCTGCCTGTTCTTTTAGGTATATTCCTGTTAATTGAAGTTGCGCCTTTTCTAGTTCTCGTGCATTTGTATTTGTTGGGTTCTGTTGATAGTTTTTGGAGGCAGTCTTCACAAGTGCACGTTTTTCTCTAGCCGCTAGCGTTTCCCAAGGGACTCTATATTTAGTTCTAGGTTTTGTTGGAATACACTTTTCTGCCGCCTCCAGGTGTGCTTCTACAAAATTTTCATATTCGTCATTTGGGGTGCCTATTTCTACCTTCTCTTGTAGTGCTTCGAATCTGTTTCTTAATTCTAATGCATATTTATCTCTAATATCTCTGTTGTTGAGTAGGGCCCAGTCATAGTGCTTGGTCGTCGCTTTACGTGTGGCGTTTTTTCTTAGGCTTAGTCGTACTTTGGCCGTAACTATTCGATGATCGGAGGACACACCCTCGAAGGAGGAGTATGCCTCGCAATTCATCGCACTGTTTTTCCATTAGGTAAAAATATGTCTTTAAAGATGGTACACGTATTCACCCATTTCATTATCTCAGGCTTCACTTCGCTTTTCTACTTTCACGAGCCTGGTACAAGGTTAACACGAAGTTACGTATTATCTCTGTCTTTCTTCGTTTCTTTATAAGATTGTCAATTGGTAAGACAACATCACGTCCTAATATGCAATATGGCTCTCTGCTACCTCTCCACTCTGGGCAGTTTGGCACTAGGCCAGAGCCCCAAGCAACGTAAGATCTAGAAGCTGCGTTCTAGATTTTGTCGAGGGACAAAACCTTTTACTTTTAAGCATATCCCTCATCTGAGGAGTACAGAGGTAAAGTTATTGACAATACCAATTGTCTCCTAATTTGAATTTCAGAAATTAATTTCGCCGACTTAGCTTGCTGCGCCTTCAATATCCGATTCACTCCCACCCTCACTCAAAAGGGGTGGTGTTCTCCAAATTCGGAATTACTATTTATTTTATGCAGGCGCGATGTTGGTTCATAAATTTTTCAAAGAAAATTTTCCACATTCAAATTTTTGAAAAATATAACATTCAAATCCTGGGTTCACAGACAGACTGTTTCATTATATCTCAACTCATCAGTGTGGCTAGACACGCGAAACGCTTTAAAGCTAAGATCGAAACCCAGCTAATTTTATATTAGCCCAAAAACATAACTCCATAGCCAACAGCAACCCCAACACAACCTACGTAATGTAAGGTATATGTATCGACTTCCTTTTGTTTACATTTTACGGTACCAAAGATTGAAATCTTAATTCATTAGAAGATATATATATATATATATATATATATATATATATATATATATATATATATGTATATATATATATATATATATATGTGTGTGTGTGTGTGTGTATGTATGTATGTATGTATGTATATGCATATATATACTTATATTAATAACTTCTGACAAGTTGCTTTTCTCAACAACAAGATGAAAGGAACAACCTATTTTTTTAAAAGTTTGCTCAATGCCAAAAATGGTAGAGATGTTTAAAAAGAGTTATGTGACAAAATAGATGCAAAGCTAGATTATGGCAGCTCTGTGTTTTGTAATTGACTCTCGTCAGGCAAATAGATGATAGCTTCGACCCAGTTGGAAGTCAGATATGCCTATTTAAGCAGAGCATAAATACTTTTCATATATGCTCAACTTTGGTTATAGAAGGAGCTATATCATTGATATCAAATATAAGTATATACATGCTGATTCCCACAACAACGAATTAAAATGAACAGCCCATTATGAAAATATTATTATACGTTTTGACTCATCGGATAACTTCACGCATTTAATTTGAGGTTGGTTGCTAGAACAAGAACAGAGATGCAAAACAAAAACTGAAATGGCCTTTGAGACCAGCTTATGCGGAGTAACACGAAAGAAATGAATGTGCCAGTAGAACGCTTGAAAAAAATCACTGCAAATATAAAATGAATGACATCACTTGATCTCTATAATCTCTATAATGAGGGATATGTGAAAGTGGAAAATAAAAGGGTTGAAAATATACCGTACTGATCATAGATATCTAAAGTATTTACTGCCAAACCATATAAATCTCCACTCCTGAACAAAAACAGAATCACCATCTTGTTCACTGTGAGCTGACAGAGACAGACGGTTGTTATCGCTAGCGCCACCACCAGATACTAAAAGCAATAGCAGACACAATGGATACTGCTATATGCTCGGATACTGTATAACCAGCCGATATAAAGACAAATTTTATCTGGTTTGGAGAAATAACCAAAAAAATGTACATCAAATATGGTGTCATCGGTTGCAGATTGACAAATGGGGGTGGATCTTAGCTACCAATTAAGATTATCTTAACAGATAGTAATGATAACTGTGCCCCGAGTTATATTCTCAAACTTTAAAAAGCAAGTAATGTTGTTTAAACCCCTGTGCCTTGGAAAGAAAACGCATAAGTAGACAATGAAACGAAACATTTAAAATATCAAGAAGTTAAGGAGCAATGCAGAATGCAAATTTGGGAAACTAATTGCATACCAACAGAGGTATGCTTTAGAGATTATGCTGCAAAATCATTATGCAAAGCTTTAAAAAGTTAAGATAGATTACAATTAAGAAAATAAAAGAAAACCAAAGCAGTTGAAAAGCAACCCAAAACAATTGAAAAGCAACCCAAAACAATTGAAAAAACAACCCAAAACAATTGAAAAGCAACCCAAAACTATTGAAAAGCAACCCAAAACTATTGAAAAAACAACCCAAAACAATTGAAAAGCAACCCAAAACTATTGAAAAAACAACCCAAAACAATTGAAAAAACAACCCAAAACAATTGAAAAGCAACCCAAAACTATTGAAAAAACAACCCTAAACAATTGAAAAGCAACCCAAAACAATTGAAAAGCAACCCAAAACTATTGAAAAACAACCCAAAACAATTGAAAAGCAACCGGCAACAGTTGAAAAGTAACTCAAAGCAGTTGAAAATCAACCGGAAGCAGTTTAAAAGCAACCCGAAGCAGTCAAAAAGCAACTAAAACAATTGAAAAGCAACCCAAAGCAGTTGAAAAAACAACCTAAAGCAGTTGAAAAGCGACCGGAAACAGTTAAAAAGTAACCGGAAGCAGTTTAAAAGAAAATCGAAGCAGTTGAAAAGCAACTAAAACTATTGAAAAAACAACCTAACGGTGTTAAAAAGCAAACCCAAACAGTTGAAAAGCAACCGGAAATAGTTGAAAAGCAACCCAAAGTAGTTTAAAAGCAACCGGAAGCAGTTGAAAAGCAACCCAAAGCAGTTAAAAAAAGAACGAAATGGTTGTAGGTAATGTTAGAGAGCTGGAAAAAGAAGAATTTTTTTTTATCTATCCTGGGTACGACATAAATTTTTTTTTATCTATCCTGGGTACGACATAAAATTGCATCCGGTAATATGACTAATTTTTTTTTATTCTGGTGTCTTAAAAATTTGGAGTTAACCATAAGATATCATTACTCCCAGACCCACTCTGACCCGAAGTGATAGCACCTGTTAAGGTCCTAACTGTGTGCAAAATAGCTTGTATTTTTTGTGTCATATCAATACTTACTATACAGTTGTGACGGGTGAATAATAATGGTCGTTATTTCAGTATTACTTCACTTAATATGTAAAAGGATCCTTTACTAACTTAATGGATAAGTAATTATTACAAAAACTGTGTTTAGTAAGATGATAAGGGTTGTTACTTAAAAATCGCAATTAAAATAAATTAAGTTTACTAGTATTTAAACAGGAAAAGGGAAATAATTGTTTAGACTAGTTAGTCGTAAGTCCATAATTTTTTTCGTCAATTAAGTATTTTGTAGTTTTTTTTTATATCTGATCCCCTACACCTTGGTATAGTAGCTATCGAAAAGAGGGACTTGGGGACACCCTCGACTTACTTTACTATACTTATATCTGTTAAAAAATTACGTTATTTACAACACAGTCATGTCTTGTAAATGATAATGACCTTTATATCAACATTGGCAAGTAAAATTTATCAAAATGTTTTGTAACTAAAATGGTTAGAGTAAATAATTTGTTATTATTACTAAGCTGCTAACTTATAAATTAAAACCACGTTATTCTGGGGGTATTGTATTTTTTTGTATCTAAGCGTACAAGTTTTACCGAGTTTAATATGATCCCCTTAACCGGGAAAGAAAAATAACCTTGGTCGGGATATTCAGGTAAAAAAAGGCAATAGAACTCTGAGAAATATAAAGCGGTTTGACAAAACTCGAATGCCGTAGCCGAATTTTATAACCGAATGCCGTAACTGAATGTTATAACCGAATGTCGTAACTGAATGCTGTAACCGAATGTCGTAACCGAATGTCGTAACCGAATGCTGTAACCAAATGTTATAACCGAATGTCGTAACCGTATGTTATAACCGAATGTCGTAACTGAATGCTGTAACTGAATGTCGTAACCGAATGTTAAAACCGAATGCCGTAACCGAAAAGTTATAACCGAATGTCGTAACCGAATGTTATAACCGAATGTCATAACTGAATGCTGTAACCGAATGTCGTAACCGAAAAGTTATAACCTAATGTCGCAACCGAATGTTATAACCGAATGTCGTAACTGAATGCTGTAACCGAATGTCGTAACCGAATGCTGTAACCAAATGTTATAACCGAATGTCGTAACCGTATGTTATAACCGAATGTCGTAACTGAATGCTGTAACTGAATGTCGTAACCGAATGTTAAAACCGAATGCCGTAACCGAAAAGTTATAACCGAATGTCGTAACCGAATGTTATAACCGAATGTCGTAACCGAAAAGTTATAACCGAATGTCGTAACCGAATGCTGTAACCAAATGTTATAACCGAATGTCGTAACCGTATGTTATAACCGAATGTCGTAACTGAATGCTGTAACTGAATGTCGTAACCGAATGTTAAAACCGAATGCCGTAACCGAAAAGTTATAACCGAATGTCGTAACCGAATGTTATAACCGAATGTCATAACTGAATGCTGTAACCGAATGTCGTAACCGAAAAGTTATAACCTAATGTCGCAACCGAATGTTATAACCGAATGTCGTAACTGAATGCTGTAACCGAATGTCGTAACCGAATGCTGTAACCAAATGTTATAACCGAATGTCGTAACCGTATGTTATAACCGAATGTCGTAACTGAATGCTGTAACTGAATGTCGTAACCGAATGTTAAAACCGAATGCCGTAACCGAAAAGTTATAACCGAATGTCGTAACTGAATGCTGTAACCGAATGTCGTAACCGAAAAGTTATAACCGAATGTCGTAACCGAATGTTATAACCGAATGTCATAACTGAATGCTGTAACCGAATGTTATAACCGAATGTTATAACCGAATGTCGTAACTGAATGCTGTAACCGAATGCCGTAACCGAATGTTATAACCGAATGTCGCAACCGTATGTTATAACTGAATGTCGTAACTGAATGCTGTAACCGAATGTCGTAACCGAATGTCGTAACCGAATGTCGTAACCGAATGTTATAACCGAATGCTGTAACCAAATGTTATAACCGAATGTCGTAACTGAATGCCGTAACCGAATGCCGTAACCGAAAAGTTATAACCGAATGTCGCAACCGTATGTTATAACCAAATGTCGTAACTGAATGCTGTAACCAAATGTTGTAACCGAATGCCGTAACCGAATGTCGTAACCGAATGTTATAACCGAATGCCGTAACCGAATGCCGTAACTGAATGCTGTAATCGAATGTCGTAACCGAATGTTAAAACCGAATGCCGTAACCGAATGCCGTAACCGAAAAGTTATAACCGAATGTCGCAACCGTATGTTATAACCGAATGTCGTAACTGAATGCTGTAACCGAATGTCGTAACTGAAAAGTTATAACCGAATGTCGCAACCGTATGTTATAACCGAATGTCGTAACTGAATGCTGTAACCGAATGTCGTAACCGAATGCCAGAACCGAATGTTATAACCGAATGTCGTAACCGTATGTTATAACCGAATGTCGTAACCGTATATTATAACCGAATGTCGTAACTGAATGCTGTAACCGAATGTCGTAACCGAAAAGTTATAACCGAATGTCGCAACCGTATGTTATAACCGAATGTCGTAACTGAATGCTGTAACCGAATGTCGTAACCGAATGCTATAACCAAATGTTATAACCGAATGTCGTAACCGTATGTTATAACCGAATGTCGTAACTGAATGCTGTAACCGAATGTCGTAACCGAATGTTAAAACCGAATGCCGTAACCGAATGCCGTAACCGAAAAGTTATAACCGAATGTCGCAACCGTATGTTATAACCGAATGTCGTAACTGAATGCTGTAACCGAATGTCGTAACCGAATGCCAGAACCGAATGTTATAACCGAATGTCGTAACCGTATGTTATAACCGAATGTCGTAACCGTATATTATAACCGAATGTCGTAACTGAATGCTGTAACCGAATGTCGTAACCGAAAAGTTATAACCGAATGTCGCAACCGTATGTTATAACCGAATGTCGTAACTGAATGCTGTAACCGAATGTCGTAACCGAATGCTATAACCAAATGTTATAACCGAATGTCGTAACCGTATGTTATAACCGAATGTCGTAACTGAATGCTGTAACCGAATGTCGTAACCGAATGTTAAAACCGAATGCCGTAACCGAATGCCGTAACCGAAAAGTTATAACCGAATGTCGCAACCGTATGTTATAACCGAATGTCGTAACTGAATGCTGTAACCGAATGTCGTAAACGAATGCCGTAACCGAATGCCGTAACCGAATGTTATAACCGAATGTCGCAACAGTATGTTATAACCGAATGTTGTAACTGAATGCTGTAACCGAATGTCGTAACCGAATGCTGTAACCAAATGTTATAACCGAATGTCGGAACCGTATGTTATAACCGAATGTCGTAACTGAATGCTGTAACCGAATGTCGTAACCGAATGCCGTAACTGAATGTTATAACCGAATGTCGGAACCGTATGTTTTAACCGAATGTCGTAACTGAATGCTGTAACCGAATGTCGTAACCGAAAAGTTATAACCTAATGTCGCAACCGAATGTTATAACCGAATGTCGTAACTGAATGCTGTAACCGAATGTCGTAACCGAATGCCGTAACCGAATGTTATAACCGAATGTCGTAACCGTATGTTATAACCGAATGTCGTAACTGAATGCTGTAACCGTATGTTATAACCGAATGTCGCAACCGAATGTTATAACCCAATGCCGTAACCGAATGTCGTAATCGAACGTCATAAGTGAAAGTTCAACCCAAACGTCTAAATTGACCATAATGCCGGGCAAATATACAAATGAAGAGTTAGTTTGCAAATATCAGCCCTGACTAAGTATCCAAGGCGAGAGAATATGATACTGAAAGACCCGAAATTCCCAAGGATCCAAGGCATATTAAATCATTGATGATTTTCCTCTGTGCATCAAAAAGATGTCTTTTCCGGAAAGTCCAACCGGTTTCGGTTTATTTTATGATCAATTGGTGATTTCCCCGAGAATATTTTACATTTGAAAATACATTGACTGACGGACGCCCTGAGATTTGCATATGCATGCGTTTGAAAATTAAATGATTTTAATATCTTATTTGATAATGAGAAGATTCATTAATTTGAAAATAGTTTTAATTTTTTTTTTTTCTCGAATACATAGTCAAGTAAAAAAATCAGTCTGCAAATGGCAATGAATGATGGGAAATATTTTAAACCAATGATTTTTTTTAGCATTTCAAGATTTGTATAACATTGTTGGGTCAGTAAAATATGTTTATTCTGGTGTGTGAGGTTATATGAGGGAGAATATTTCTGTGTGGCTATACCAATCACGTGAATAATCCAGATGTTTGGCGCAAAATATCAAAAATCACCAGATAGATTCCGGACCAGTTCCCGACTGCACATCGACCAGAATTTCTCCTCAAGAAATCACTAAATCAGAAGATACCGAATATCCTCTCCATCACACCGGCAAGTCTTTCAAACTTGAAATTATACACAGGAAGGAGTTTATATTATTAGTTATTGTTTTGTTCTGTAATAAGTTTTAATTCAACTATTTGTTGCTGTTAGTCTTAGAAATAAATGCTCTGCTAACTCCAATAATATGAATAATTGAATCATGAGAGTGTAAGAGTTAGAGGATTAAAATGCAGTTTGTTAGGGTTTTTATAACGGTATTTATCAATTGAATATCAACTGGTTTCCATAGCAAAAGCATCTCAATTTTTTTCTTAAAAAATAAGCCCAAGAAACTGCTATTTTTGTATCTGTATTTTTGTATTCATTAACAAATAAGCGTGTACGCGCTAGTTTAAAAAATTCTTTGTGTATTCACTGATGACAATATTTGACTTATCGTGAAAAATTTGAAGGATCAAAACCCAAAATCATTTAGGAAGTCTTTCTCCTTCAAGACTTTTAAAAATCTTTTTTTTAGCTATTTAGATTCATTGATAAATCATCAACCATTTATTTGCTAATTTCTCGATCTTATAAATAGCAATAAAAATAATTCTTCTTCAGTGGATATGCAATTATTCTGTATTTGTTCAATTTTAGGTTTGTTTGTTTTTTCTGTGAAAACCTAACATTACTTTCTTTTAAAAATTCACTTCCTTTAATTAATGATCTTATATCTCTTTATTGATTGTTTCATTTTGATTACAAATTGACATTAGCGTCATAATTACGTTCTCCCACTACATAGTTACACACTCATACAAAGATCTTTTGGACACACAAAATATAACCATTTAGATCTAAGCGAATTGTAGCTGCTATATTTCATGCATTAATTTCACTTTCTCTTCAAATATATACACGCTCTAATATTATATTTTCTTACAAGAAAAGACTTTGTAAATTTTGTTCATCAACAAACTTTTCACTCAATAAAAAGAAATAGAAATTTATTAATTTGTAGATTGGTGTTTTAATCAATCATTCATACATTTGTCTGCTACATATCCTCAAATGTTTCTAGTATTCATCGAATTATTTTGATTATTCTGAACTTAGTTTATCTGTTAAAGTCTAGATCTTTTAGGCGGATATATTCTTCCGATGGAAGAACTTTATCATGTATCTATGATGGCTGTAATTCTAAAATTGAAAATCCATTCTCATTTACCCATATATAGTTTGGAAATGTATGCATTCTTAAAGATTATTGTTTTTGCAATTACAATGTGATTCATGTTAGATTTAAGATTCTTAACCGGGACATTGACCCAGCGGTTAGGGTGTTCGCCAATGGCCCGGGAGACCTGGGTTCAATCCCAGGTCGAGTCATACCAAAGACTTTAAAAATGGAACTTGATACCACCTTGCTTAAAACTCAGCATTATAAGGTACGGTTCAAGGGTAAAGTGGAGCAATCCTGGGAATGGAGTAGCGCCCTCCCCTACACCTTGGTGTAGTAGCTATCGAAAAGGGAGCCTTCGGGTCACCCTCGACTATGGTCGCTACTATTGTTCATAGAATTCGTAAATGAATTAGTATATATATATATATATATATGTAATAAAGAAGGGATATATATATATATATATATATATATATATATATATATATATATATATATATATATATATATTCCCTTCTCTCTTTAGCTGATATGTCGGCAAAGTGCTGGACCGCAGGTTCGTTGTAAGCAAGTTCTAATATCCTACAGAAAAGTGTTAAACTTTCTTATCTCCCAGCTAAAAACCTAATTGTATCACTAGTGTTCTTATTCTAAAAATCGGATAGATTTGGGATTAAGTAACCCACGAATGTTGATATGCCATTAAACAAAAGAAATTAATCCCTCCCACCCCATTTTATATCTTTCAATCCTTTGCTCATTTACTGAACACCTTTGTTATATATATATATATATAGCCCAGTATGTGTGTGTGTGTGTGTGATGTGTAAAAATATGAGCTGATGCATGCACGATTGTGAATGCATTCATATATATATATATATATATATATATATATATATATATATATATATATGAATGCATTCACAATCGTGCATGGAGGTGCCGTGGTTATCGTCGCAGGATATGGACACGGCGACACGAGTTCAAATCCTGGACCTGATTACATTTCACATAGCACTAATACCCTTGGGAAAGGTATGAATCCAAAATATTCTCCCTCTAGCTATGGGTAAATAGTAGGGCAGACTAGGTTCTTCAGCCTTGGTGAGGCAACTAGTCTAGGAGAAGGAAAACTCTGAATTCAAACCTGTTAAACTTCGCTTAAAAATTGACCTTGTGTCATATCCTGCCCGAGCGGAGGGGTTGGTAAATATGATATATATATATATATATATATATATATATATATATATATATATATATATATATATATATATATTACAATGTGCTTACTTTTACATCTTATGTACGTCTCCGATTAAAGTATCTCGACCTAAATGCATAAACATGTAAGTATATGTCTCCACAAGTTTTTCATCCCTAATGTTTGTTGTAAATTAACTTCTTCTGGGTCGGGCGTATTCGCGTATGCTTGTACATAACAATAGATGAAAACTGACAGAGAACGCTGGCGCGCTTTTGCTGATGTCTATATTCGTCGACATGTAATCAGGTTGTTATTATCTCCCTTGAAGGTATAATGATAAGTGAATAGAAAGTGACGAGAATTTTTCCTGCTCACCGCGAATCAAACAGTCAACTATGACGGAAACTGAATATTCCCCGAAGAAAACCATTTCGAGAAGCTGATGACAGAAACAAAGAAAGTGAAAAACTAAAACAACATTGGAAACATATTGGTTGAAAGGGCAATGGTAGAAATTAATAAGCAGACAGTAATACGCTTGCTAATACAATGGCGTTGATGAACTTAATAATGAAAAGAAATAAGTAAAAATAAATTAAGATTGAAAGGGAAAGAAGGAAACAATGAATATAGATAGAGATATATTCATGAAACTAAGCAAACAAAAAAGAATGAAATAAAAATGTAAGAATATTTTATAAAGAAACAACAACTCAGAAACAAAAGAAAAAGTCAATCAAAAGAACGAAGTGATAGACGAAAGAAGAAAAGCGGGGATAGAAAACATTTATGAAGCAAAAGAAATTTTTTTAAAGTTATGAAACTTGGAATGAAAAGTAAAAATATTCCCAAAGACAAAAAAAAAGAGAAAAGAAAAATTATAAACAAGTACGCTATATCAATACCAAAATTCTCAATAAAGAACATAAAAAAACAATAATAGCTTCTTCGTTCATGATACAAACTTTGAATATCAGTAAAATTAGCAATAACAGATTTTTTTAAATAATGAAGTAAATACATAGACTAAAATAGCAACGTAAAAATGTCATAGACTAAAATGTCATCGTAAAAAGGACAGACTAAAGAAGCAACGTAAAAAAATACAGAGACTAAAGTAGCAACGTAAAAAAGACAGAGACCAAAATATCAACGTAAGAAAAGACAAAGACTAAAATAGCAAGGTAAAAAAGTCAGAGATTAAATAGCAACGTAAAAAAAGACAGAGACTAAAGTAGCAACGTAAAAAAGACAGAGACCAAAATATCAACGTAAAAAAGATAAAGATTAAATAGCAACGTAATAAAAAAGGCAGAGATTAAATAGCAAAAAAAAAAGACTAAAATAGCAACATAAAAAAGACAGAGACTAAAATAGCATGGTAAAAAGGACAGAAACTAAAGTAGCAATGTAAAAAAGTGCGGAGACTAAAGTAGCAACGTAAAAAAGACAGAAACTAAAATAGCAATGTAAAAAAGACAAAGATTAAATAGCAACGTAAAAAAGACATAGACTAAAGAAGCAACGTAAAAGACGGAGACTAAAATAACAACGTATAAAAGACCGAGACTAAAGTAACAACGTAAAAAAAGACAGAGACTAAAATAGCAACGTAAAAAGGACAGTGATTAAAATAGCAACGTAAAAAAAAAAGACAGACTAGAATAGAAACAGAAAATAGACCAGACTAAAATAACAACGTAAAAAAAAAAGACAGAGATTAAAATAGCAACGTAAAATAGACCGAGAATAAAATAACGACGTAAAAGAACCGAGATTAAATAGCAGCGTAAGAAAGACAGAGACTACATAGCAACATAAAAAAGACAGACTAAAATGACATCGTAAAAAGGACAGAGACTAAAGTAGCAACGTAAAAAAAAAGGCAGAGACTAAAGTAGTGACGGAAAAAAGAAATAGGCTAAAATAGCAACGTAAAAAGACAGAGATTAAATAGCAACGTAAAAAAAGGCAGGAAAAAAAATAGCAACGTAAAAAAAGACAGACTAAAATAGGAACGTAAAAAAGACACAGACTAAAGTAGCAACATAAAAAAAGACGGAGACTAAAATAACAACGTATAAAAGACGGAGACTAAAATTACAACGTAAAAAAGACAGAGACTAAAATAGCAACGTAAAAAGGACAGTGATTAAAATAGCAGCGTAAAAAAAGAAAGAGACTAAAATAGCGACGTAAGAAAAGACGGAGACTAAAATAACAACGTATAAAAGACAGAGACTAAAATAACAATGTAAAAAAAGGCAGAGACTGAAATAGCAACGTAAAAATGGCAGTGATTAAAATAGCAACTTAAAAAAAGGACTGAAATAGCAGCGTAAAAAACAGAGACCAAAATAGCAACGTTAAAAAACAGAGACTAAAGTGGCAACGTAAAAAAGACAGAGACTAAAACGGCAACGTAAAAAAGACATAGACTAAAATAGCAACGTAAAAAAAGACAGAGACTAAAATAGCAATACAAAAAATACAGAGACTAAAATAGCAACGTAAAAAAGACAGAGACAAAAATAGCAACATATAAAAAACATCAAAACAATGTGGACAATTTCAATTATTGTGGGAAACATTCCTAAGCATAACAATAAAATTGACATTATCAGGAATCAAATAGTAAGGCGAAAATTCCAAAATAATGACAGGATTAAATGTGTAAAAAATAAACAACAACAAAAAAGAGAAAACACTATGCAAAAAGTGTAAACTTATATGTTTAGCTCGTTGTTAGTTGCAACAGTAGGAAATAATCACTAAAATAACAGTAAAAAGAGAAAAACAATAAGAAAAATATAAAAAAAACAACAACAAAAAAAGCAAGTGTACAAAATAACTTTAAAATCGTGGATGTTTTGTTTCCCTTATTGCAAATGAAAACAAAGCAAGGAAAAAGAAAGAAAGAAATACCAAGATATATATAAAAAAACGAAACAAAAGCCAATAAAATACTAGATGTTAATTCACTCATTAGAGGCTGCAGCAAAAAATCAACAACAACGGCAGAGATCACAACATTAGAAATGACAATACAAAACCAAAAACGGACAAGAAAATAAAAGCATGAAGATATAAACAAACATAAAAAGCACAAAGAAAAACTGTATAAGTGTTACTTCATTGGCTGCAGTTCACAAGAACATCAACAAGTGTTTGCAAAAAAAAACCGACAGCGAAAAAAGGAGAGGTAAAGAATGAAAGAATAGTTGTTCTAAAATAGCCAAATAATCATGATGTCAGATTAAGAAAGAAAGAAAGAAAGAAAGAAAGAAAGAAAGAAAGAAAGAAAGAAAGAAAGAAAGAAAGAATAATGATGTCAGATTAAGAAAGAAAGAAAGAAAGAAAGAAAGAAAGAAAGAAAGAAAGAAAGAAAGAATAATGATGTCAGATTAAGAAAGAAAGAAAGAAAGAAAGAATAATGATGTCAGATTAAGAAAGAAAGAAAGAAAGAAAGGAAGAAAGAAAGAAAGAAAGAAAGAACAGAACAGAACAGAACAGAACGAACGGAACAGAACAGAACATACAACAATAAGATACACAGTTAAAAAAAGACAAAAAAATAATAAAAACAGAGAAATGAAGTGAAAAAGAGACAGAAAGAAACAAATGCAGAAACAAACAAACAAACAAACAAACAAAACAAACAAGCAAACAAAACAAACAAACAAACAAACAAAACAAACAAACAAACAAACAAACAAACAAACAAATAAACAATCGAGCAAACAAATGAAGGAAAAGAATCAAATAATAAAACGAAAGAAAAAGAGAGAAGAATAAAAGACAAACAAAAAGGCGGTAATGAATAAATGTAAGAGAGAAACGCCTGAAAACCAAAAATCGATAAAAAGTCATGCATACCAAAATAAAAAAACAAAATTCTCCAACAACAATAATAAGACATGCTCCCTTGGAAGAATGTCGGTAAAAGAAGCGTTCACAATAATGATAATGATGTTAGCTAAATGGTGATAATACAACAAAACAAAAACACTTCATTAAATAAAAGAATAAAAATGAAATATAAAAAGGGCAAGAAAGAAAGAAACTAGGTTGAGAAGCAATAAGTAATTTGAGAAAGAAAAAGATTTAAAAGAAGATAGTAAAACAATTAAATAGATATAACATGAAGATAGAAAAATGAAAATGTAGTAAAAACATTTCTAAGCCTGAAGAACAAAAATAAATTTAAGAAGGATAAAGAATAAGGAAAAGATTAGAACCATAAAAGAATGAATAAAGAATTAGGAGAATGAAAAAGAATGAAAAAAGAATGAAAAAAGGAAGAAAAAGAAAGAAACCTCTACACATGAAATTACAACTATAATGTTCCAAAAAACAATGAGAAAGATAGCAAAAAACCCATATGAGAATTTTTTTCAAATGCTACAAACGCAAAAAGAACACGATATATTGCAACAACAACAACAATAATAATAATAATAATAATAATAATAATAATAATAATAATAATAATAAGAAGAAGAAGAAGAAGAAGAAGAAGAAGAAGAGGCAGAAAGAAACTGATATAAAGAAAGGGAGTGGATAAATGGACGGACAGTTGCAAAGGCGTCGAATAGGTAGGAAACATGTTGGTGCCGGTGGCAATGTCGTTGATGATGTTAAAATATTGGTTTTTCCTATCAAGTGCCACCCTATGACGCGCGCTGCTTCGATGTAATGAAGTGAGGTAAGTGATATAACAAGTGAGCACGATGTACTTACCTCTGTAGTGAGCAGAGAGGAATCATGGCGGTACAACGCAGAAGATGGACGAAATGACAGCCAATGGCTTTTGTATATTAAAACGAAAAACATGTGTACATAAAAATAATAGTTATACGGACAGTTTATATATATATATATATGTGTGTGTGTGTGTGTGTGTGTGTGTGTGTGTGTGTGTGTGTGTGTATTATCCCAGCGTATGTAAACGACATCAATGTCATTTTAAAACATAAAATCACACACACACACACACACACACACACACACACACACACACACACATATATATATATATATATATATATATATATATATATATATATGAACAGTGACTTCCTTGAATATTTTCTTCTTGAAAATTGATCAGAAATCCATAACCTTGCTTAATTATTACCGGATTTTTTTTTATAAAACGTTCAGTATATAACATTCGACCAGAGGGATGAATGGAGAAGTTCAGAGAAATATTCTTCTTTATTGACAGGTAGATTGTCTTGATAAATAAATAATAATTATGTAAAATAGATACTTTTTATCATTATTAGGCAACCTTCATTTATTTACCTGTCTATATCTCTTTCTCTCTCTCTCTATATATATATATAGAGAGAGAGAGTGAGAGAAAGACAGACAGACAGAGGGAGACAGAGACAAAATCCGAGGGAGATTCTCAGTGAATATCCAAAGCCTCAAATACAAAACTGACGTTTTTTTTTTCGTTTTAATGTCATAATAGTTTAATGAAGTTCACACATTATCTATCATTCGATTAGCTCGTTTAATTTGATTTCTTGTCAATGGTAACAATGATCCTCTTCCTATATAGTTAAAAGAAACTAATCCTTGGTGCCGTTAGTGAATATATCCAATATTAGACAATGCATCCAATGTAGCTCTATTTACACACTTCCGTACCCTGAATGAAAGCTTGATATTACCCCAATAGAATATTTATCTTATTTACCCAACCCCTCCGCTCGTGCAGGATATGACACAAGGTCAATTTTTAAGCGGAGTTTAACAGGTTTTAATTCAGAGTTTTCCTTCTCCTTGGAGGTGCCCGTGGTGTAATTGTTATCGTCGTAGGAAATGAACACGGTGACACGAGTTCAAATCCTGGACGAGACTGATTGCATTTCACATAGCACTAATAACCTTGGGAAAGGTATGAATCCAATAATCCTCCCTCCAGCTATGGGTAAATAGTAGGAAAGACTAGGTTCTTCAGCCTTGGTTAGGCAACTAGTCTAGGAGAAGGAAAACCCAATAGAATATTTATGAGGAATCTCTGACAATAATGTGTTTTATGGTTACCACGAGTCAAACATTTGCAGAGCTCGCTCAGGAATTCATCAAAGAATAGTGCAATATAACCCATATTTAAATCAGAAGAATTGCAATCAGAATGAGAGGTTATTTGGAAATGTACATGCCTGGAAATAATGATTTTATCTAAAGAAGGAGTGGCCCGGGAGTCCGAGGTTCAATCCCATGTCGAGTCATACCAAAGACTCAAAAAATGGTACTTGATACTTCCCTGCTTGACACTCAGCTTTATAAGGTGCGTATCAAAAATAAAGTGAAGCAATCCAAGGAAAGGAGTATTGCCCTCACTTACACCTGGGCGTAGTAGCTATTGAAAAGGGAGCCTTCGGGTTGTTCTTGACTACGGTGGGCACACTTTCTGATTTATGTGTGGCAAGTATTTACCCAAGCCCTCTGCCACGTGCACTATATAAAGGGAGGTCAATTTTTTAAGCAGAGTACGTCTGGTTTTTATTTTAGATTTTATTTCACCTAGACTGCTTATATAACCAAAGCTAAAGAACCCAATATGCCCAATTATTTACTTGTGGAGGGAAAATAGTTGTCTTTACGCCTTTCCCAAGGGCAATAACGCTAAGTTAAACACAAACAGCCTTGTTCAAGAACTTCCGTAAATGCTTTTGCTTGTAAATTCAAGTACGTTTAACATTTATTATATCTTTATCGATAAAGATAACGGGTTAGAATAGTACCACTACTGTTCTTCTATAAGAATAGCTTTGGCATTAAATAATCCATGAAGGTTGATCGGCCATTAATCAAAGAAACGAACCAAAACCTTACCCAACCCAGCTATGGATTAAATAAAACCACTACTGTTCTTCTCTAAGGATGGCTTTGGCATTAGATAATTACTTCGGTAATTAACTTGACAACTGATGTGGTGGCTAATAACTAATTGATTTCAGAACTAATAGTGGGCTAATAACTAATTACATTTATGACTGATTTTGGGCTAATAACTTATAAACGTCTGGACTAATGGTGGGCTAATAACTAATTACATTTATGACTGATTTTGGGCTAATAACTCATTAACTTCTGGACTAATGGTGGGCTAATAACTAATTACATTTATGACTGATTTTGGGCTAATAACCTATTAACTTCTGGACTAATGGTGGGCTAATAACTAATTACATTTATGACTGATTTTGGGCTAATAACTTATAAACTTCTGGACTAATGGTGGGCTAATAACTAATTACATTCATGACTGATTTTGGGCTAATAACCTATAAACTTCTGGACTAATGGTGGGCTAATAACTAATTACATTTATGACTGATTTTGGGCTAATAACTTATAAACTTCTGGACTAATGGTGGGCTAATAACTAATTACATTTATGACTGATTTTGGGCTAATAACTTATAAACTTCTGGACTAATGGTGGGCTAATAACTAATTACATTTATGACTGATTTTGGGCTAATAACTTATAAACTTCTGGACTAATGGTGGGCTAATAACTAATTACATTTATGACTGATTTTGGGCTAATAACTTATAAACTTCTGGACTAATGGTGGGCTAATAACTAATTACATTTATGACTGATTTTGGGCTAATAACTTATAAACTTCTGGACTAATGGTGGGCTAATAACTAATTACATTTATGACTGATTTTGGGCTAATAACTTATAAACTTCTGGACTAATGGTGGGCTAATAACTAATTACATTTATGACTGATTTTGGGCTAATAACTTATAAACTTCTGGACTAATGGTGGGCTAATAACTAATTACATTTATGACTGATTTTGGGCTAATAACTTATAAACTTCTGGACTAATGGTGGGCTAATAACTAATTACATTTATGACTGATTTTGGGCTAATAACTTATAAACTTCTGGACTAATGGTGGGCTAATAACTAATTACATTTATGACTGATTTTGGGCTAATAACTTATAAACTTCTGGACTAATGGTGGGCTAATAACTAATTACATTTATGACTGATTTTAGGCTAATAACCTATTAACTTCTGGACTATTGGTGGGCTAATAACTAATTACATTTATGACTGATTTTGGGCTAATAACTTATAAACTTCTGGACTGTAGTTGGGCTAATAACTAATTACATTTATGACTGATTTTGGGCTAATAACCTATTAACTTCTGGACTATTGGTGGGCTAATAACTAATTACATTTATGACTGATTTTGGGCTAATAACTTATAAACTTCTGGACTGATGGTGGGCTAATAACTAATTACATTTATGACTGATTTTGGGCTAATAACCTATTAACTTCTGGACTAATGGTGGGCTAATAACTAATTACATTTATGACTGATTTTGGGCTAATAACTTATAAACTTCTGGACTGATGGTGGGGTAATAACTAATTACATTTATGACTGATTTTGGGCTAATAACTTATAAACTTCTGGACTAATGGTGGGCTAATAACTAATTACATTTATGACTGATTTTGGGCTAATAACCTATTAACTTTTGGACTAATGGTGGGCTAATAACTAATTACATTTATGACTGATTTGGGGCTAATAACTTATAAACTTCTGGACTGTAGTTGGGCTAATAACTAATTACATTTATGACTGATTTTGGGCTAATAACCTATTAACTTCTGGACTAATGGTGGGCTAATAACTAATTACATTTATGACTGATTTTGGGCTAATAACTTATAAACTTCTGGACTGATGGTGGGCTAATAACTAATTACATTTATGACTGATTTTGGGCTAATAACCTATTAACTTCTGGACTAATGGTGGGCTAATAACTAATTACATTTATGACTGATTTTGGGCTAATAACTTATAAACTTCTGGACTGATGGTGGGGTAATAACTAATTACATTTATGACTGATTTTGGGCTAATAACTTATTAATTTCTGGACTGATGGTTGGCTAATAACTAATTTCATTTATGACTGATTTTGGGCTAATAACTCATTAACTTCTGGACTGATGGTGGGCTAATAACTAATTACATTTATGATTGATATTCGGTTAATAGCTAATTTATTTCCGGGTTGATTTTGGGCTAATGACTAATTAACTTCAGAAATTATGAGGTGGCAAATAACTGATTAACTTCAGGACTGATGATGGACTAATAACTAATTACATTTATGACTGTTTTAGAGCTAATGACTTACTAGCTTCAGGAATGGTGTGAATTGAATTACCACGACCAGAAAATCCTCCGAACACCTACGCACGATATACGGGCACACTGAACAGCTGTTTCGACCTTATTAGGTTTCATCAGCAGTGTATACCGTAATCTCCACCACTGGAGATCGAACCAGTGACCACAGATTGCAGAGCCGAAACTCTACAATTGAGCCACCAGTTTATATCGGACATAAATGACGCCAAATCCACTAGTCATGGCAAATGCGCGGCCAAATAACCTAAATGTGTCTTGCAAGTTACATCCGTACTCTTTCCAGAGGACATGGTCACCCACCGCGGGCCACGTCTTCCCAAGAAGCTTAGAAATACGCATCCACGTAATCATTATACCTCAGGGGCAAGGGAATGGATGTACATATTTTTATTTTTTAAGTTGAGGAATTAATATTGTGATTACGGTATACACTGCTGATGAGACCTAATAAGGTCGAAACAGCTGTTCAATGTTCCCGTATATCGTGCGTAGGTGTTCGGAGGATTTTCTAGTCGTGGTAATTCAATTCACAACATTAATTCCTCTACTTAAAAAATAAAAATATGTTCAGGAATGGTGTTGAGAAAATAACTAAGTACCTTCAGAACGGATGTTGGGCTAATAACTATCAAATTTGAAGACTGATCTTAGGCTGATAACTGATAAATCACACAACATTAAAAATAATTGTTATTTGGTGATACATTATAAGCCATCTGATGTTACACTAGTCTCGGTCATGACTTAGTACTGTGTAATAACTGGCAAGTAAATGAGCTGAGAATTCCCAAACTTACCCTTAGAGTTATGCTGGCTGATCATTTTATTGGCGTTATCCTTACCAGTAATAAGTAAAGTAAAGATGGCAATCATAGTCGAGGGCGACCAGAAGGCTCCCTTTTCAATAGCTACTACACCGAGGTGTAGTGGAGGGCGCTACTCCTTTCCCTGGATTATTCCACTTTACCTTTGATACGTACCTTATATTGCTAAGTGTTAAGCAAAGTGAAATCAAGTACCATTTTTATAATCTTAGGTATGATGCGATCTGGGATTGAACTCAGGTCTCCCGGACCATTAGCGAACACTCTACCCACTAGGATTTTAGCCATAGGTAGATGCAAGGTCAATTCTTAAGCGGGCAATTTTAAGTTTTTCTTCTTTTAGACTGGTTGCACCACTGAGGTTTAAGGACTCAGTTTGCTCTAATATTAAGCCAAAGCAGGAGAAACTGGAGTCTTGGTATTTTTCCAGCTCCTCACCAAGCCAGTGCGGGAGCCGAGCACGGACCGAAGCTCAAGTTCACGGTAAGTACAAAAATACCTTGGTCAATATTCCCCTAAAAAGAGCCGCCTCACGCACCAGGCAATAAACTTAACCCTGCAAAGCAGGCGAAAGCCGGGGATGATAGCCTTCTGAGGGCCAGTGTAAGTCAGTCTCAGTCATGCGACAAGAATGCTAGGCTTCCCCAGGACGGATGTCAGGCGAACTCGACCAGCCAAAGACCACAGACGGGTCTGCGTGCCAAAGATAAACAGAAGTCTTGATATTTTTCCAGCTCCTCACCAAGCCAGTGCAGGAGCCGAGCACGGACCGAAGATCAAGTTCGCGATGAGTACAAAAATACCTTGGTCAGTATTCCCCTAAAAAGAGCCGCCTCAGGCACCAGGCAATAAACTTAACCCTGCAAAGCAGGCATAACCAGGGGTGATAGCCTTCTGAGGGCAAGTGTAAGTGAGTCTCAGTCACGCGACAAGAATGCTAGGCTTCCCCAGGATGGATGCCAGGCGTCCGCGACAGACGGGTCCGCGTACCAAGGATCACGGACCGGTGGCAGTTGGCATCAGTGTCTTTCATCAGGACAAAGTAAAACGCAAACTGTCTCGTACAGGTGAACTCAGGTCACCAATTTCATTTCCAACGACGATAACAATTATACTAGACGTGTAATGACTCCGAATGTACGCACCATGTTGTCATTTAATTACAAAACCACATTCATTAATGGAGAAAAAAGGCTAGTTGAAATAATTTATTACTTCCTTGTTCTTCTACAGTGATCAATTTAGATTAGCAATGGCCGAAACTTTGCAGGTTTCTTCTGCTGAACTGATATTCGATTTTCAGTAAAGGGAAATTTTATCTTCATTTTGATTTGAAAGATACCAAGTTTTGCATGTACACTTTACAGACTCAATCTAATCGCTTTTCTATTACAATATAACTCATCATTAAAACTTTGATCAGCAAATGTTACTTGTTTTATTATTATGCACAATATCTGACAATCACTTTCTGTTTTGATGTTATTAAAGAAGGACATTAGTCTTTATTATTTTTGAAAGTTTTCGATACCTTCAAATTGTCTGGATTTACGATGAGACAAGTATTGATGAAAGAATAAATGGAGCAAAAAAAAAAAAAAAAAAAAAAAAAATGGTATTCTGAAGGTAACGTATCTTTAAATACAACTCATGTGTTTGACTTTCAAATTCAACTTCCATAATCCTTTTTGCATTTTAAGAGGTGCCCGTGGTGTAATGGTTATCGTCGTAGGAATTGGATACGACGATACGAGTTCAAATTCTGGACGAGACTGATTGCATTTCACATAGCACTAATACCCTTGGGAAAGGTATGAATCCAATTATTCTCCCTCCAGCTATGGGTAAATAGTAGGACAGACTGGTTTCTTCAGCCTTGGTAAGGCAACTAATCTAGGAGAAGGAAAACTCTGAATTCAAACCTGTTAAACTCCGCTTAAAAATTGACCTTGTGTCATATCCTGCCCGAGCGGAGGGGTTGGTAAATATGATAATCCTCTTAGCATCCAATTTGAAACAATTAGTTTCACGTGGCAGAATCAGAGTTGACTTGACTACATAAATAAGCCCCATTCTAATTAAGTTGACTTCTAATATGTGTTTTAGCTGCGGCTTCCTTTGACATTTATATCTAACAATCGTTTTCAAGTCTTGAAGACTTTTAGAATGTTCGTTCACATTAAATTAGAAATAGCTTTTAAAAAACTCACAAAATATGATGATACTTTTGTTATATAATTACGGAATAATTTTTTTTTATATTAATCATTTTTC
Organism: Sepioteuthis lessoniana; assembly: GCA_963585895.1. Classification (NCBI taxonomy): domain Eukaryota; kingdom Metazoa; phylum Mollusca; class Cephalopoda; order Myopsida; family Loliginidae; genus Sepioteuthis; species Sepioteuthis lessoniana. The sequence goes on along the minus strand of CAUZXS010005342.1, from coordinate 16,133 downwards.
GTTAATTATATTTCATCATTCAGTTTGGTTGGGCTTTGAACTATTCGGCTCTTAGTTCAGGTGCATAGAATTGGGTACAGTTTTGTACTCGCACTCAAAGGATATGACAATCACAATTGTCATAATAAACCCCAGATAGGAAATGAGGTTGGAGTGTGAATGACGTCATGCTCGGAAGCGATGGTCTGGAGAATTTGAAGAGTTTGAAGAAGAGTCAGTTTGGAGTTGACTGGGGGCCAGACAGGAGACAATTTGGTCTCTGCCACTGTGGCATAGAGAATTGAGTTCACTGCCATGGAGTCGAGTAGTTGGGGTTTCGACCGTTGAGGCATACGATTAAGTTTTTCGGGTTCCGACCAGCAAAGATGAATTGAGATCTAAGACTCCGCGAGATATGCCGAGCGTTTGAGTTTTGTTAGCATAGTATGATACGAAAGACTTTTAAGAATTGTCTCTCTCTCTCTCTCTCCTCGAGTCGAAGAAAGTCCAGTAGTTAATAAACGTTCGTACCTGAACAACGGAGTCGCCTGCATTTGTATTTGCCTGTATCTGCATTTTTATATGTACATTTGTTATTGATATAATTTGGATTATCTTGGGTATACAACACTTACATCTAAAGTTTTATTTAAAGAAAGATGCACTAATATATTGACCAGTTCCCAATTTACTTTATCCAAAATTAAACAGTAAATTCAAATGGAGCCAAATATGCACTTTATAGAGGGTTTTTCACAATTTTTTAAATAAAATGAGCTGGTACAAATCAAGAACCACAAATGATAGAGTGATAAAACTTACATTCATTGAAAGATAAAAGCTAACATTTTGAATCTGTACACATTTAGTCGCAAACATTAACCAAAAATATCAAGAGCAACCCAAGAGTACATGCCCCAAATGTATGCTGTTCAGTTGAAGGGACGGTTGAGTGCAACATGCAAAGTTGTTGATAACGCAGGCATATTCTTCGCAGATTATCAGAGGCCCAGATGGTAAGAAAACCGTTGCCTTGAGATTTTCATATGTTCCATGAATTTCAAAGTTCTTGACCAACTTGAAAATCTGGCTCCTGTTTGGAAATGTGTTGGAACTAAATTTCCTTCTGTATCTTGCTTGAAAATCTTAAAAGACTTTGTTTTGTAATATGTCTTCCCACAAAATATCTTCTGCTCCATCGTCCAAGGCATGATTTCACTATATTAGGTAGAATATATCAAAATGGTATCTGCCAGCAATAATCTGGAAAAAAAAAGAGAATAAAGTCAACAGGAAAGATCTGAGGTGCCGCTATTTTTTTCAAAAAATTTGAAATACCTTGTATTCAGCTATGGAATTTTATCAAAAGAAACATTATATTTGCTCGCAGTTATTAAAGATTGATTGATTGATTGATTTATTGAGTGAGTGAGTGAGTTTAACGATATATTAAACCGTCTAGGGTCGTTATATGCCTAAATAGTAGGGAATCGCATACATTGTGTAAAATGACTCAATATACATGGATTCATGTGACTGCTAATAACTCTACTAATAATTATGTTGTGTTTTGTTTTTGTTTCAGATTTGAAAATAGTATACGATAACAACTATTAATCCTTGATCACAAGGCCTTGAACAAGAGAGGACTATAGAACAACCATAAACAGCACTCACCTTCACAAGCCAAAAGTAACATGGCTGCCTCCTTGGAAAAGCTAGCCAGCTAAAGCTCACCTCTTTTATTGAAGAGTGCATGAGCAGCATGTCGAGCAGCATGTGGATTGGCTCACTTTACAAGAATGGACCTATCCAACTCATTTGCATGAATGGTATCCATTTATCTACTTATTCTCAACCAAATTACTCAGAGGTTGATTTTGGGATACACTCTACTTGAGTTAACCAATATTCTACAAGGACAAATATTTTGTGTCATTACATATTTAGAGACAAAATCATTTTAAACTGTTTCAAAATAGATGCAACCCATTAATATACTAATAATTTATTACTGAGACAAGAAACTAAAAAAATGATTGCGGGTCCTCAAAGCTGATACAATAACAATAAAACAAATATTAATTTTATGCTTTAGCACAAATGATGACTGTTACAGGGAGTATTCCAAATAACCCCCATTGCGTTTCTCCAATTAATAAATCATTAACATATTAATAGGTTGCATCTATTTTGAGAGATACTGTACGTTTATATGAATATACTTTGTGAAGTGTTTTTAAGGAGTTGTTTTTGCACACGGTCCTATTAGATACAAGTAAGTTTCAAACATATTTATTTAAGCCATTGATGGGAGTATAACAGATACTACCACATCGGGGAAGAGAGGACCTGGAAGTAATGGCAGAGGAGTGTTACACCCCACTGCCCAGGGTTCCAGAATTAAAAACTCATTATCAGATGCAGTTAAGTATCATACCTAAGACATCACTTTTGGCAAATTTAATCATTTAATCGAATCTTAAAAAACATTTGAGAATTTAAAACCTTGTAATCATATTGCGTATAACCACTAAGAATACCTTACCTGGAAATTAATTGTTCTTTTTTTGGAGGAAGTGCTTGTTTTGTTTTTTGTTGTTTTTTTTTCTTTTTTGTTTGTTTTCTGCTTTATTTGTTTCTTTGTTCAATAGGATATCAAACTTCGTGGGTTATTTAATATCAAAGCCATCCTTGTAAAAGAAAACTGATAATATTCTCATAGCTGGAGGGGTAAGGGAGTTCATGCCTTTCCCAAATGTATTTGTCCGAAATTGAATGTAGTGGTATGACAGGAGTTCGAACTCGCATACTTCGAAGCCGCAACCCAGTACTTTGGCTATTACACTACGATGGCTCCCTTTTTTTTTTTTTTTAGAAATTAACATCGATTTTATAGATTGTAATCCACAAAATACGTTATTCTATATAAAATATTGGTATGTTTTGAAATAATGTCGCAGTAATCGAAATATATAGTCATGGTTTGGTTGTATTTTATAGCATATCAATCAATATGGGTTATTTAATGGCAAATTATATATATATATATATATATATATATATATATATACTCTCTTTATGAAAAAACAACAAACCGGTCACATTAGGATTATAAATTTATTTCCATCCTGTTATGTGTTTTTGATATAAACCAACAACACGAAAAAAATTTAACAGGACTCCTTCAGATCTTATGGATAAAATTATTCAGAATTGACACGGGAGGAAAGGGTGGTAAAGGATAGTAGAGGGGTGAAGAGTTATCTCCTCTTTTTGCCCACTTCCGGGTTTATTTATTTATTTATTTATTTATTCTAATTTTATAGCCGGTTAGAATTATACTTTTTTATTTTTTATTTATTTTTTATTTTTTTAAAACTTAAGACTCTATAATTCCTTACTGAATTAGATAACTAACTTTTTTATAATTACTTTACGTAAGGAAACAGTAATACTTATATTAATTTCGAGCCTATTAATTCAGTTACCCTTTCTTCTTCTTTTTTTTTTTTTTTGACGTGTACGTATACAAGATAAGTTATCTTCACATTTTTTTTTTCTGGACCGAATAATACCTATATATATATATATATATATACACATATTCACCGACCCCTCCGCTCGGGCTGGATATGATACAAGGTCAATTTTTTAGAGGAGTTTAATAGGTTTGAATTCAGAGTTTTCCTTCTCCTAGACTAGTTGCCTCACCAAGGCTGAAGAACATAGTCTGCCCTACTATACCCATAGCTGGAGGGAGAATAATTGGATTCATACCTTTCCCAAGGGTATTAGTGCTATGTGAAATGCAATCAGTCTCGTCCAGGATTTGAACTCGTGTCACCGTGTCCATTTCCTACAACGATAACCATTACACCACAGACACCTCCTTTTTTCACTATTTACCCCATAACTGGGAGGATAAGGGGTTTCATACCTTTCCCAAGGGTATTTGCCTGAAAGTGAACGTAATAGCACGACAGGAATTCGAACTCGCTTACTACGATTCCGCAGTCCATCTGCAGTTAATGGTGTAACCATTACACCACGAGGACATATATATATATGCACACAAGTGGTTTTAAGTATTGTTATACAATAAAATAAAATGTGAAGTATTGCCAACATTTATAATTCTAAAGAGTTTTGAGTATTGCTATCGAAGATAAATAGTTCTATTTGAACACAACCAAATGTTCTCAAGTATTGCTGTTTATTGTTTGCACACAGTTAAATGGTTTCAAGTAAATGCAGTTAAATGCTTGCAAGAGAAAAGGAGTTACCTCCCGTGGACAATCCATGAGGGATTGTTCAGATACCGTAAGAACGCATACACGTGAGGGACCATAAAGAGAGACTTGAAAATCGGTCATGATGGGTGGACGTACATTTGACGGGTGCACACAAAGTTAAAACAGATTCTTTTCCTGGTTAGTAGATGCACGTCTCTGCCAGTGGTTATTAAACCTAATTGTTTTGTTGTACACCCATGAGTCCACCTCTATTCAATTTCGTTTATATATATTTTTTTTTATTCGTAAAACCATAACAATAATAAATGATTAAATTGTTCTATCTGAAGCATAGATGGGACACAAACAGTCAGAGTGGAATTGGGAGTAATAGCAATGAACGGGTAATCCACATTTCCCAAAGATCCAGAACTGAAGCTTCAACATCGGATTGTTTAGTGTTATAACTAGGACATTTCTGCAGAAATTCAGTCGGCATATTTTATAGCCTGAGTCGACATGGCGGTAGGAATATATATATATATATATATATATATATATATATATATATATATATATATTACTGTGTGTGTGTGTGTGTGTGTGTGTGTGTGTGTGTGTGTGTGTGTGTGTGTGTGTTTTGAATTCAGAGTTTTCCTTCTCCTAGACGAGTCTCCATAGCAAATTTAAAGAGCCCAGTGTCCTGTACTATCTGCCTATAGCTCATGGAAAAATATTTTGATTCATACCTTTCCCAAGACTATTAGCACTATGTGAAATGTGAAATGCAAACAGCCTCGTTCAGGATTCGAACTCGGGTCGCCGCGTTTATTCCACACAACAATAACATAATAATAATAATATACTAAAGGGACTAGAGGACTTGGAAGTTGGCGGACGAGTGGAGACCATTCAAACGATAGCATTGTTGAGAACGGCCAGAATACTAAGAAGAGTCCGGGAGACTTGTGGAGACTTGCTGTCACTCAGACTCCAGTGAAAAACCATCGACTAACGCTGATGTGAAAAGCTCTAATGAGTGAATAATAATAACAATAATAATATAATAACAAGAGCGCCTTCTGAAATATATATATATATATATATATACATATGAAATTTAAATAATCAGATCTGGAATCATTCTTTGCTGCTGGTAACATGTGCCCTAGTGCAACCTGTCATATGTTACTAGGAAAGGAGATGGGCAGCGCCAAGAAATTACCATTTGAGAGACGCTATGTAGGGGAATTACACAGCATGGTGTCCTAATGATCTAATGTGTCATAGAAGCAGAAACATATCCTTTCAAATATAGAAAAAAATGCAGGAAATAAAATACTTAAATAATGGTAATAATGATGATGATGATGAGAATGATGATGCTGATGTTGGTGATTTGAAGGAGATGTTTATGCAAAAATTACAATTCATAACATCTGCTGTTTCCCGCTTTGATTTTTTTTCTTTCCTATTTCCTCGCACTTTTTCTCATGTATTTACACTCACATATCGCTCGAATGTCTCCGAGTAAACAAATTCGCGATGGCAATAAATCTATTTTGAATAATTTCACCCTATTTGTCAGGAACTGAATCAGAGTCGACATATCAGAGAACTAACAAGTAAAGTTTCCATATGTTACTACTGAAACATAAAACTGTGCCCACGCAAGTATCTCAATTTCATGTTCGAATATCCAGATAAGTCAGTTCTTAGTGACCTCCGTTGATTTCGTTCAAGTTGTGCAAGATTAGCTTTTGATCAATAGATCGATTAACTTCTTGCGCAAGCCAATAAACTATTAATGAAATAGGTGCCAATATCTGGCAACTGCTCCGTTTTGATTTCCGGGCAAAATGCATAGGCTGATAATTGTGTGTTTCCATTCCAAATCAAGAGATAACATTTCTAAGTATTGATCAAATGCAAATTTTTACTACTAAGTGTAATGCAATTTGATCTATTTTAAAAATTAGTTTTAATTCCTATTATTGTGGTATATATATAAAAGTAAAGTTAAAGTTGGCGAACGTAGTCGAGGGTGACCCGATTGCTCCCTTTTCAATAGCTATTACACCAAGGTGTAGGGCTGGGCTCTACTCCTTTCCCTGGATTACCCCCACTTAACCCTTGATCGTTACCTTATAATGCTGAGTGTTAAGCAAGGTAGCATCAAGTACCATTTTTTGAGACTTTGGTATGACTCGACCTGGGATTGAACCCAGGTTTCCCGGGCCATTGGCGAACACTCTACTCATTAGGCCAATGACCCGGTTTATATATATATATATATATATATATATATATATAAATAGTCTATAAGCAATATTGAGGACTCTTTTGATAAAACACCAAACAATATATATACAGTTTTGAACAAATCCTAGAAGCAACACCCCACAAAACACCAACAGTACGGTCATTTGCCACCCATCCATGTATGACCAATAAGAGAATTGGAACACTACTGGAGAATTAATGACGAACTCACAAGCGATATTCTCCAATGGACCCCTTCACACGGATGTGCTGGTGTTAGACGACCAGCAAGGACACAGATGCATCAACTCTTTGTGGATAATGGATGTACTTTGATAGACCTGCCGTGAGCGATGGCTGATAAGGGCGGATGAAGAAAAACTGTGAGAGTCAGGGAAATCCGTACTGTCTGCTTGACTTGATGATATATATATATATATAGCATTATACAAAAAAAATTACAACTATTTAGAAATTCATTCTTTAAAAATTTTGAATAATGTGTGTGCGTGTGTGTATGTGTGTGCGTGTGTGTGTGTGTGTGTGTATGTATGTGCGTGCGCGTGTGCATGCGCGTGCGTGCTTACAAACAGCAGAATTTAGTCGTTGGAATAATTGCATCTTGCTCTAGCTTTGTTTGAGCATCCATTTCTTTGTCTTATGTCAGCTATCTTATTTTCTACGATAAAGCGTATTTTGGGTATAAATGTTAGAAACATTTAAGAGACGTACTTTAATGATTAATATCCTTTTACCAAAATGTCAGTATTGCGTTTTGTTTGAATGGGAGCATGAAAGGTTGAAAGAGCTCATACTCTTTTAACTAGATTTGTTTTTTGTTTTGTAATGATTTTTATGAAGAAAATTGATCTGCTGTAGTCGTCCGGTATTGTGAGTGAGGAGAAAACTCAGAGGCCTCAGCATTTTATTCTACACTTAATCTGGCACATTTGAATTTTCGGATAAACAAATAACCTTTTAGTATTTAGCTAGACAAATGTAACTTGACGCAAGAAAGTCAGTTTCTCGTTTCAAATTGTTATCGATTTTAGACTCAGCATACGGATTCTTACCTAACCACCGACACAGAATCAAATGTACACAGGTATTAGACTTATTGAGTCAGATGTCTTGGAGTGCATTTCTATAGGTCGAAATAACCCTACTTATGCCGAAGCTGTCTAGGTAGAGGTAAGTTAATTCTCTTCAACTATTACGAGTAATAAGAATTTCTTATAGTTTACGATACAAACAAATCACTCCATCTAGGTTAGAATACTAACCTTTGTTATAGTTTTAAAAAAAGAAACTACCAGCTTGTGGACTTTTCTGTTCCAGCAGCCCACAGAATGAAATTAAAGAAAAGCGAAAAACTAGATAAATACCTAGATCTTGCCAGAGAACGTAAAAACTGTAAAATATGAAGTCCTTGGACTAATGAAAAAAATAAACTTGAAAAGATATTGAGTTAACTCCATCTTTGTGAAGGGATAAAGATCATTCAGACCACAACACGTAGAGATCAGTCAGAATATTGCGGAAAGTTCTGGAGAATTGAGGAGACTTCCTATAACTTGGACTTAAGTGAAGGTCACCAGTTACGACTGATATGAAAGCTTGTAAGCGGTATACGACTACTACTACAGCTACTACAAATGATAATACTCGGACGCCATCAAGTAAACAGAGATGACGGAAACAGTAAGAAAAGAGTGGAGGTGCCCGTGGTGTAATGGTTATTGTCGTAGGAAATGGACACGGCGACACGAGTTCAAATCCTAAACGAGATTGATTGCATTTCACATAGCACTAATACCCTTGGGAAAGGTATGAATCCAAGTATTCTCCCTCCAGCTATGGGTAAATAGTAGGACAGACTGGTTTCTCCAGGCTTGGTTAGGCAACTAATCTAGGAGAAAGAAAACTCTGAATTCAAACCTGTTAAACTCCGCTTAAAAATTGACCTTGTGTCATATCCTGCCCCAGCGGAGGGGTTGGTAAATAGAGTAAGAAAAGAGTACCTTAGAAAAACAAGAAACATTCTCGAAACTACATTCTACAGGAGTAATCTAAAAAGAAAAAATACCTGGGCAATCTTCCTTGTAAGATACTCAGGACCATTCTTAATGTGATCCAGGGAGGAACTCAGGTATATTGACCAAAGAACAAGAAAATGATGACAATGCACAAAACCTTACTCTCGAGAAATGCTATAAACATACTCTATGTAACTAGAAAAGAAGGAAGATAACTAACCAGTATTGAGGTTTATGTAGACGCAACATTTTATGAATGATATACAAAAAAAACAGAGAATAACTACTTACCGCAGCCAGTAACACCTATACCTATAGAAATAAAGTTAGGACAAAGAGTAAAACAATAAAATCTAGAAAACAAAAATGGCAAGAAAAACAACGGTATGGATACTTCAAGCAACAAACCAAGGAACTCGCGTCTGAGATGACTTGAACATGGTAAGAAGAAGAAACCTCAAATAAAGAAAATGGATCCCTTTTGATAACAGCAAAAAATAAAAAAATGCCATAAAGAACCAATTATATAGGAAAAAAACAAGGTCAGCTTATATGGTTACAGAGATAAAATGGTTAATCATATAAAAACTGTATGCTACCTACAGGTACAAAAATAACATAAGACTAAGCATGTCTGGGTAGAAAAAAGTGATCTACATTTACGAATATTTTACTTTTTGCTCTTCTCCAGCAAGGTCTTGACACTCACATGTTTTCTCATTCTGTCTTCGTTGTTCTCAAAACAAAAAAAAAATTAAGACTAAGCATGTCTGGGTAGAAAAAGCGATCCACATTTATGAATATTTTACTTTTTGCACTTCTCCAGCAAGGTCTTGATACTCACATGTTTTCTCATTCTGTCTTCGTTGTTCTCAAAACAAAAATAACTCAAGACTAAGCATGTCTGGGTAGAAAAAAGTGATCTACATTTACGAATATTTTACTTTTTGCTCTTCTCCAGCAAGGTCTTGACACTCACATGTTTTCTCATTCTGTCTTCGTTGTTCTCAAAACAAAAAAAAAATTAAGACTAAGCATGTCTGGGTAGAAAAAGCGATCCACATTTATGAATATTTTACTTTTTGCACTTCTCCAGCAAGGTCTTGATACTCACATGTTTTCTCATTCTGTCTTCGTTGTTCTCAAAACAAAAATAACTCAAGACTAAGCATGTCTGGGTAGAAAAAGCGATCCACATTTATGAATATTTTACTTTTTGCTCTTCTCCAGCAAGGTCTTGATACTCACATGTTTTCTCATTCTGTCTTCGTTGTTCTCAAAACAAAAGTGGCTATATTTAGTATTTCATTTTCCTTTTTAAAAAATTGATTCTGGTCTCCTAGTCTCGATACAACTGACTATTCCTGTTTTCAAACTTTAAAATGTTTTCATTCTTACTACCTGCTTCACTCTGACGTTCGTCCTTGAGAATATTATGCTTCTCATTTTTAAGGATGAATGCTTGTTTGTGCAAATATTATCTGCCAGCAATGGTCAAATTTTAGTCTCTTGCGCAATTCTCTGTGGATCACGTTTCCCGCCCAGTCATGTGTAATCTTGAGTTCTTTTTGTACCGATTTACCTCATTCACTTGTTTCAATTCCGTCACCACATAACCTATACTTGCTATTTTTCTATTCACTATCAATTTTTACTTCGACGTTAGTTCTCACAGCACTATTTAGTGTAGCTGTTAAAAGAGAATAGGTTTCTCTCGTCATATTTCCCTTTCCTAGCAATTTCCATGTCACGTAATGTGCAATTTTTCTAAGTTTGTAGCTTGAAGTATCCATACAGTTACTTTTCTTCTTATTTTTGCATTCTGGGTTTTTACCGTTGTTTTTCTACTAGTTGCTAAGTTATTTCTGTTGATATTCCTGTCACTGACTATTTATTGAAGCGTTTTCACACAGGTAATAACAGATGATTTTCACTGAAGTCAGCGTGAAAGTAAGTTTACTCAGCTCTGCAGGATTCTTTAAAATTTTAGCTAATCTCAGCAGTGCTGTGCCTGGGCGGTTTTAAAACTTCCTCAGATCTCCAACTCAGTTCAGTCTCTTTTCCAGGTTTTTCAGATCTGTTCCAAGAGATCCAACTATGATTGGTACCGCTGATGCTTTCATGTTCTAGTGTGTTTTAGCTCTCTAGCAAGATACAAGTATTTATCAAGTTATTCGCTTTACTTTTCTTTAACTCTAAGATCTGCTGGAACGACAAAATCCACGAGATGACAAGTTATTTTCTGCTTGCTTAATAAAAATACGTTTGATTTTATGGCCATTATTGGGTAATCTGTTTACGTCTCAAGATCCCTGAGAATTATGAGTCTTATTTTCTAGAATAAGATCAGGACAATGCACTTTATCATTTTTGTATGGCCAAATTTTAGTGGCTGGGGTAATTCCTATTGGATCGCTTTCATTTCCTAGACTTGCTTGTTCTTTTACTCTATCGAAACCAGCTTAGTTGATTTACTTTGCTAGCCGAGTATTTAATCAATTACTGTTAGTAGTAATAGTATTAAAATTAGTATCTTTTGGGGGTCTGCCAAATTTAGAAGGCTTTTAGTTAGCATTAGCGTAATGTATTCAAATCTCTAGACGTAGGTGTGGATGTGTGCGTGTATGAGCATACTTATGAATGTGCCTGTATATGTGCAACTACCAATATATATATATATATATATATATATATATATATATATATATATATATAAGCGCTCTGTGACAATGAATATGGTTACTTGTGACATTTGATAAACCATATCTTATGAAATATGATTTAATCTATATGTATCCATGTATTTAATGGATAGATAAACACATAGATAGATAGATAGATAGATAGATAGATAGATAGATTCTGGGAGTATTCCAATTGACAAATTTACAGCACTTAACTAGAATTAAAGAGAAAAGATCGTGCTGTTTGTTAATAAAGTCCTTTCTTGTCAACGAAAAATATGTTACGAATGAGATAAACGAAATCGTAGATATTAATAAACTCTCCTTCTGTCTTTCTTTCTCGCTCTCTCTCTCTCTCTCTATATATATATATATATATGTATATGTATGTATGTGTGTATGTATGACTATTTTCTTTTATGCGCGTGCATGTGTGTCTTACAAAGAGAGAAATTCAAATATTAATACTCGATTCATTTTTACTGATTCTTGAACATTTTTATGCAATAAAAAGGAACGGGCTGCTGGTGCCAATGCTTCTTGTCTGCCATTTTCTACGTTCACATGTCTATCTAATTCAAGACTCTTAAGCCTGTTTTCACATGATTCAGAATGGCAGACAAAGCGGCGTTCCTCGTGCTAAAATCGAGGATTATCTCTCGTTACGCCCGGCTAAATCATTCATCGTGATAATCCAGTTTCCGTTTCAAGTAACTGTAAGTGCTCGTTCCAAAAAGATGCAGTCTTTTCCATTCAGCATTCCCTACTTACCACCACCATCACAACCACTAGTCGTACAAGTTCTTGGTGGCAGGTGTCCGCTTGAGCAAGAAATAATCTGCTTTCTATTGCACGCGTGAATAAAGATGTTGCGTCTGAGAAATGCGCTGCCAACACGATTTATAAACTCGAAGATTTTTCTCAACAACTATGGTAATTTTCTTTATTTTGACTTTTTACTTGTATTTTACTTTTTCTTTTCTTTTGCTATTTTTATTTTCACTTCTGTTTATGAATGGATACCGCTGCACATATATGTATACAATCAAAAAGACTACAAAATATATATAGATATATACATGGAAATGATATATATTATTTCTGATTATATATATAAATACGATATATATAAATATACCTCTGTGTGTGTGTGTGTGTGTGTGTGTGTGTGTGTGTGTGTGTGTGTGTGTGTGTGTGTGTGTGTGTGTGTGTGTGTGCAAATTCTATGATATCTACGTTATCAAAGTTAACACATCAAAGTGATGTAGCCTATCTTTTAAGGAAAAATTACTACTATCACATAGTCTAATGTACAGATTCTTTTAAATTAAAGACAAAAACTAGCAAAAAAATTCAGACACGAAATTAAGTTTTTACAGCTTTGTTTACCACTCCATCATGAATCGAATAATTAGAAACAGCATAACTAATTAATCAAAATATTATAAAATTGGATTTTTCAACTGATATAGAAAACAATGCGAAATGATGGCAGTGTATTAAATTAGATCTATAAATAAAATTTAATAGAAATTATCTAATAAGCTTTTTATTATGTTACGATACCGATAACTTTATTGAGTCTAATGTTTAACAGACTACACATATTTTTTGTAATTCAAATCTGGTTCGTTTTATATTCTATCTTTCCATGTAACACCTTCTCGTAACATTTGTTATTCTTCTGAATGCTGTATTTTCTTGATGATTGTGAGAACGGAAAACTAATAGCTGCATCATTGTGACCTAAATTTTTTTAATACTGAACACAGAGAGAGAGAGAGAGAGAGAGAGAGAGAGAGAGAGAGAGAGAGAGAGAGAGAGAGAGAGAGAAAACAAACGAAAAAACGCAAAAATGCACAGATACACTCCTATATAATAATACGTACTAAGTTATATATATATATATATATATATATATATATATATACAGGTTTGAGTAGTAAGTAAGTTCGAACTATGTTCACTTACGAAGTAAAATCCTTTTTATCCCCACAGATATGGATTAGATAGAATTGCAAATGTTCTACAAGGATGACTTTGGGCTTAAAAATCCATGAATATTGATATGCTATTAAACAAAGAAACCACAGATTGATATGCCATTAAACAAAGAAACGGAACCAAACCTTATTCTTCCAGCGAGAAGTTAGATAGTATCTATTCTATTATAACGATGGCTTTGGCCTTAAAACCCTACAATGATTGATTAAACAAAGAAACCAAACCACACCTTATCCTACGAGCTATGGGTTAAATAGTACCCCGACTGTTCTTCTACAAGGATGGCTTTGGCATTAAATAACCCACGATGGCTGATATGCCAATTAACAAAGAAATCAAACCAAACTATATGATATTTTACCTATGTGATTGATGAAGGTGTTCCAGTTATAATAATTACCATTGTAGGAAATGGACACGGTATTTCGAGTTCAAACCTTGGACGAGGGTGTTTGCATATTCCAATACACTAATATCTTTGGGAAAGGTATGAATCCAACTGTACTTCCTCCAATCCCAGCTGTGGATAAATAGTAGAACACACTGGGCTCTTAAATCTTCGTAAGGTAACTGGTCGAGGAGAAGGAAAACACTGAGTTCAAACCTGTTAAACTACGCTAAAAATTGACCTTATGTCACATCCTGCTTATCTAGAGGGTAAAATACATATGTGATTAATAAATAATTGATATATCGAGTAAGTTAATAAGAAAAGAGATTATGCGAAAAATTAGTATTTATTACGTAAAATGCTTTTTTAATGATTAGACCATAAATGTATTGAGTTACCAAAGGATCTATCGGGCCTCGTGTGTGTGTTGGGGGTATTTACCCAACCTTTCACACAGGTAGGATGTGACACAAGGTCACTTCTTAAGAACCACCCGGTATGCATGTATGTATGTATATATGTACAGAATAACATATGTTATATTATAGACTTTATAAGACAAAATCAAAAATCCCCAGGTTAAAAATTTCTTTATAACTCTTAATGTCTCAACACATGGACACGGCGACACGAGTTCAAATCCTGGACGAGACTGATTGCATTTCACATAGCACTAATACCCTTGGGAAAAGTATGAATCCAAGTATTCTCCCTCCAGCTATGGGTAATAGTAGGGTAGACTGGGTTCTTCAGTCTTGGTGAGGTAACTAGTCTAGGAGAAGGAAAACTCTTAATTCAAACCTGTTAAACTCCGCTTAAAACTGACCCTTGTGACATATCCTGCCCGAGCGGAGGGGTTGGTAAATAGGATCTTCAGTTTTTCAAAACCTGAAATTGTGTTTGAAAAGGCCTCTATAATGAAGAGTAAAAGTTTAAATAGATAAAAAAAAAGTAAAGCGGGTGACTGTAATCGAGGGCGACGAGAAGGCTCCCTTTTCAATAGTTACTACACCGAGGTGTAGGTGAGGGCGCAACTCCTTTCCCTGGATTGCTCCACTTTACCCTTGATACGTACCTTATATCACTGAGAGTTAAGCAAAGAGGTATCAAGTACCATTTTAAAAGTCTTTGGTATGAAGCGACCTGGGATTGAAACCAGGACTCCCGGACCATTGGCAAACACTCTACCCACTAGACCAATGAGCCGGATGTGTAATCAATCAATTTTAACATCAACTTCTGATTTTTAAGTTCTGATTTTTACCATTTTATCAGATATCATCACATCCAGTATATATATATATATATATATATATATATATATATATATATATATATATATATATATATATATATATATATATATATATATATGTCTGCTTGTCTCTCTGTACGCGCCGGAGCAAAAAACTTGGAATTCTGTGGATGAGTTTATTCATAGTTGAATATTCTGTTAACATTCAAGGTTTCAGGTTTTTAATGATTTGGTTTCTTTGTTTAATGGCATATCAACTCTTTTTAGGTTATTTAATGCCAAAGCCATTCTCCTAGAAGAACAGTAGTGGTACTATTTAACCCATAGCTGGGAGGATAAGGGGGTTCATACCTTTCCCAAGGTTATTTGCCCGAAAGTGAACATTGATTTGGTTTGGTTTCTTTGTTTAATAGCATATCAACTCTTTTTAGGTTATTTAATGCCAAAGCCATTCTTCTAGAAGAACAGTAGTGGTACTATTTAACCCATAGCTGGGAGGATAGGGGGGGTCATACCTTTCCCAAGGGTATTTGCCGGAAAGTGAACCTAATAGCGCGACCCCCAGGTTTTTAATGTTAAACCAACGTCAGGTTAATGTTAATATGTGATGCTGTATCTTCTGAAATATATTCAATTTAATGAAACCAAATAATGAGGAAAATCTTTGGATTCTATTGCCGTTTATAAACGTAAATGCTAAGATTTTTCTCATCTTTTCATTTTCATATATATCGTATGCTTTTTATACGTATATATATATATATATATATATATATATATATATATATATATATATATATATATATATACATTTATCGTGGCGCTTAGATATCTGATGTATCGTTTGAATTTTATTTTAAGTTTTATGTAAAAAAGAACGAAATATTCAACCTTAGCAAATGATTCAACTACAAATAAAATCCTCCACTTAAGACCTTGTTATTTTCATATTTGAACATTTTCATATATATATATATATATGAAAATGTGCTTATATATATATATATATATATATATATATATATGTGTGTGTGTGTGTGTGTGTGTGTGTGTGTGTGTGTGTGTGTGTGTGTGTGTGTTAAAAGTAAAGGGACTGGTGTCACAATCAATTTATTTCAATTCCAAACTATATGGTTTCCCCTTTCAAAGTAATCGCCCTCGAGTCTAAATCATCCAGTTCTTCTCCGCCATATATCTACGCACTCCTGGAAAGAATGTTCTATGATATTTTTAATGCCCCCCACCCACGCCTTCAAAACGGCCTTCCTTGATGTTTCCTTTAAGCTT